>JADBJO010025313.1:0-2500 GCA_016801955.1 Conus betulinus
ACCCTGGCCCCGTGAATGGTGATACCCCCGTCACCAACGACGACAACAGTAAAGCAGGCAGTGTGGAAGGGAGTGATAGGAGTGACACTGACAGTGGCCAGACTACCGTTTATCCCCCTTCGGCTGTGTCGCCCGACATGGCAACACGGATCCTAGATTAGCTGACACAGCACACAGATGAATTTCAGTCACTGAAAGACCACATGACTTCCATGATAAAAGACATTAGTGACATCAAGACCGGTTTAGGACATGTCATATCAAAGTGTGAAGAGATAGAAAAGAGGTGTGAGAGTCTGGAAGAAGAAAACGCCCGCCTGTCCTCTGCAAAGAAAAGAAACACAAAGGATATGAACGAACTGTTTGCTGCTTCCAGACAAAATGAAGATAACGTGACGTCAGTATTTAACAGCGTCGAAGGATTGAAGGATGACATCGATGCACTCAGGGAACACTGTGACACGTTGGAAAGCTTTTCCAGGAGAGACAATCTCCGCATGTATGGACTTCAGCAATCGGACAAGTTTGAGTCGTACGATACATGTGCCAGACTTGTGGTGGAAGCTCTGAACAGTGCGAAAGGTCCAAAGACGTGGACCACTGATGACATTGCACGGGCACATAGAGTAGGACAGGAAAGAAAAGACCAACCTAAGCCTATGATCGTGAAATTCTGTCGGTGGAAAGATAAGATGGCTGTCATTACAGACAAAAATTACAGGGCAAGGTTAGGTGAAGCTGGTATCAAGGTGGCAAACGACCTAACGAGGAAGCAAGCCAGTTTAGTGGCAGAGGCGAGGAAGCAGGGCAAGGTTGCCTTCTTCAAATGGGGGGCAGACTTGTTACGGAGGAACGGGGAACGGAGCCAAGGACCTACGCGGCAGTAGCAGCAGCAGCAGCAGCAGCAGCAGCAGAAAGACAACATACTGCCGCCAAAGGAATAACGCCTACATCACAACTGTCAGCTGGAACTAAGTCAACTCAGCGCCTGGGTCAAGGTCATGAAACGGATGAAAGATGTGGAAGCAACGGGAAAATCCCCTACTTCATCCTGCAGAGGAAGTGAGCCGACTAGCCCACGTGCACACGTGGAGAATGCAGTGGCAGTGGTGGGGGTGGTGTTGGCAAACAGAGCTGTGTTCACTCCAGCGATCAGGGCAGACACAGTGGGCAGGGATTAGCCAGCCAACGTTTCCGTGGAGAAAGGAGGGGAGGGTTTTACTGATCGTGTTCCACGTGGATACCAGCATGATGACAGGGGACCCGAACATGTTCCTGCTATCTCTTGAGATAACATGAATGGTGTCAGTGTGCATGGATACTCTAGTGGTGAGAGGAGTACTGGTAGTGAACAAAGACGCGGTGGTTTACTCAGTGTTACCAAGTAGTGGCAGTGTGCGTGGACGAGGTGGTTCTCTCTCTGCTAGAGGTGGTGTCAGTGGACAAGGACGGGCCAGTGTCAGTGTGAACCACCCCAGGACTGGTCAGCCCTCCCCTCCAGTCAACAAGAGTCCCAGTAATAACCCTCCCCCCAGAAGATCCACACGTACTCGATAGGACAGGCAGGGTCATTTTGCTCATTTGAGTTTCTTGTCTATAATGTTGAAAATCTTTATTCTAAACTTGGCGACTTATCTTTTATGAACTATGTGTCTATGTTTGATTTTGCATGCTTAACTGAGACTTTTTGTGGATAACGCATGTTAAATTTGCTGCTCCAGCAAAAAAAAAAAATTGTCCCGTCAAGGGAGAAATTCTGGTGGCGTTTTGCTGCTTGTGAGAAAATCATTGGCAAGTTATGTGTCAGTCTTTCTTTAATATAAATTGTGCAAATACGGTTGTTGTGAAACTACATAAATCTGTCCTCCAATGTGATAAAGATATCTGTAATAATTGCTAGCTATATTGTGCCTGAAAATGGTCCTTTGTACGATCAGTTTGAAAATTAAAGATGGAATTATCTGGTTACAAGAAAGTATTTTTGGACATTGATCGAAATCAATATTTTTATATTATGTTAATGGGTGATCTGAATGCTAGGACTGGAAACGAACAACCAAAAGAAGAACAAATGATAAATTATTCTCTTTTTGGGATATGTATGAAGGTGTTGATGATGACTGTTCAAATGCATACCCGTTTACAACGCAAATCAAAAGATGACTTTATAAATAAGTTTGGTAAGTCATTGTTAGATTTATGTTTTCTGCTTAATTGTATTATTGCTAATGGTTGTTGTTCCAACTATACCAGTGGAGACTACTTATATTTCCCCTCATGGCTGTAGTGTTATTGATTATGTGATATTGTCTGAAGATTTATTTCTAAAACTAAATTGTGATTTAAATGTTGAAGACAAGATAGATTCATGGCACTTACCTGTGGAATTTAGGTTGAATTATAGAGATAGAAACGGTAACATTGCCCAATCTGTGATCGAACCTCTACCTGAAGATCGAATTGTTTGGTCTGATGAATTTATAAATGAATATAAGAACAA
>JADBJO010025313.1:10000-17500 GCA_016801955.1 Conus betulinus
TTCAGTTCATGAAAAAAAAGGGGGAGGGGGGGTCTGGGGGGGGGGGGGGGGGATCATGGTAAGGGAAAGAGACGCCCCACTAGAGACCGACCCATCTCAGTGTGTTATCAGCGGTATCAGTATCCTAGCCGTATCTGAAGATTGGGGAACTGGAGTCCTCCATGTTAGGCCTCATGTTGTGCGGACGATCCAGCGGGGCAGACGCTGGCAGGTGACCCAGAGACGGCGATAACATCTTCCGCTTCATGCTGCTGGGCACCAGGTAGCTGTTCGGCCATGACCTCTTCGCGCTCACCATGCTGAGAGCTGATTGGCCGTAAGGCACCACGTGACTGCCGGCCAGGGCTCGTTGTTTGCTGCCGCTCCACCTCTTTGGGCAGGCTCTCATCGTTGAGGGATCTCGCGAGAGCGCAGGAGAAGAGAAGCAAGATGGCGGAGGCAGAGAGGAAATGGTGGATCGTCAGCATTGTTCTGTGGACAGGATCAGAAACGGGGCATTGGTTTAGAGGTGTGCTACTGAATTGATAACAGAAATTACTACTGTTGCTGTTACTTTTTTACCACTACAACTACTTCTGCTATTGCTACTACTATACTATTACGACAACTACTACTACTACTACTACTACTACACCACCACCACCACACCACCACCACCACCAACAACCACCACCACCACTACTACTACTACTACTGCCTCCACCTCCACCACCACCACTGCTTCTTTATTACTACTACTACTACGGCTGCCGCCCACTGCTACTACTACTACTACTTTCTATTGCTGCTGCTGCGATATCTACTGCTGCTGCTACCAGCAACTACCCTACTTAACGTTATGTGTTTGTTTTCTGAATGAAACGCTCATGCATGTAAACTTTCCAGGCAGACATTTTAACAAAAGTGTCTGTGAGTGTCCGTCCGTCGTTCACTTTACAGTGATGACATAATTTGAATGTTGGAGACAATGCGTAAAATATTCAAACCACACAAATTTACTTATTTCTTATTTGATGTCTTTAGGATAAAAAGAAATCCTTGTTGATTCTGAAAAACCAAAGGACACATAATAGAAACAAAATGGTCAAAATGTTTTTATAGCAAATAAAAAAAAATGTCAAAATCAGACAAACTGCATTGGAGAGGAACCACACAGTGGGTTAAGTGATCTTGATGCCCATCCACACACACACACACACACACACACACACACACACACACACACACACACACAACGCAATACAACCAGTTGTGATAACTATCATGAGGACGGGTTTTTTTTCAATGCACGTGTAAAATGTGCGATGTTGGTCGACCCTGTTTTCACAGAAAGAATCACAAGAGGATCAATGCTTTCGTTGACCTTATGGCCTTGGACCAAGGTTACGGTCGAATCAGTCGGCCTCTTGCTACAAAGTTGGAGGTCCCATATTCCATGGTTCAAGCCGCGCCCAAAATCAGTTCCGAGATTTTGAAACTTATGACTTTCTGGTAGAAAGGAGAAGAAGAAGAAGAAGAAGAACAACAACAACAACAACATCAACACAACAACAACAACAACAACACCAATAAGAAGAAGAAGACAGAGAAGAAGAAGAAGAAGAAGAAAGAAGAAGGAAAAACACCACCAACACACAACAACATTTTGCCCTTGATCTAGGTCAAGGTCACCGTCAAGGTCAACATAATTAGCTCTGTTTCCAATGGTTTACAATATTCTATAATCCAGTCCCTCGTTAGAGTGGTTACGATCCGTTGGTTTGCGATATTTGAAATATGTCGGTCCAGGACATGCAAGTACCGCCCAGCGTATACCAACACAGGTACAAACGTACAGACACAGGTATGCAGGCACATGGCCCAATTGAAACATGCGCGCAAATACATGCATACTACAGCACACAGACAGACAGACAGACAGATAGACACACACACACACACACACACACACACACACACACACACACACCACACACACACACACACACACACACCACACCACACACACACACACACACACACACACACACACACTCTCTCTCTCTCTCTCTCTCTCTCTCTCTCTCTCTCTCTCCTCTCTCTCTCTCTCCCCTCTCTCTCTGTCCCTCTAAAACATGCATGCTCTAAAGCACGCGCGTGCACACACACATATGCCCACACACTTCCGAATGACTACACAGTCATAAACATTTTCCATGAAGAGAGAGAGAGAGAGAGAGAGAGAGAGAGAGAGAGAGAGAGAGAAAGCAATTCTCCCCTAAATTACAACTACCAACACGATGGCCTCAACTTCAGGTGGGCGTGGGTAAAAAGAACCCCAGTGAATGCGACATAACGGATAAAACTGCAAAACCCCTAACCTCTATTTGTCGACCCATAAGATGAGAAAAACCTTTTTCTTTTTTGCTCGAGAGCTGTCAAAGGGCAGAGTTCACCAACCGATCTGAAAGAATTGATGGTTACCGTTTAGTCTCTGCAGTATTCTGGGAACTGGGAAAACAGTGGGCGGAAATTAACAGCCCCATCTCCCTTACTCACCCCTCACCCCCTACTTCTCCCTCCAGACATTTAAGCCAAATTCAATTCCCAGCAAAACTAAGTGGACACAAAAAAAAAACTAACAGTAAAACATTCTCAGCAATTGTTCTGCCTGATATTGTTAGTAATGCCCAAGTTATTAGGTAGTAGTTTGTAGTTTCACTCCAGCTTCTTTCGCCACATCTCCCCCCCCCCCTCCCCCCCCCCCCCCCCCCCCCCCCCCCCCCCCCCCCCCCCCCAGGTGAAAACACGTTAAACAGAAGATTCAGTGGAATCGGTGAGCTAACATCATTAATTCTGGGGAAAACACATTAAACAGAGGATTCAGGGGAACCAATACTGAGGGTGGTGCTGTGGTTGGCCTTCAGCTCGGATCTCCTCGGCGCTGATGTTCATGCCATGTCTACCAGAGATCAGGTTACTCCAACTTTTTTTTTAATCTCTCCTTTATTTCTGAACAATAATGGCAAGTGTCGTGTGACGTCAATGGCCGATTAAAAACTATTGTTCTTGTCACTAGTACCTCATAAACCCATTATTTACTCACTGGCTGCTTCGTTCTGCCATTTAGGGAATGTCAGCATGACTGATCAGAACTTACAGTTCTGGGGAAGATGTATGTCTTTCGGCTGTGGGGACGGAGACCAAGAGACTGCATTCACTGTGTGTGACGTTTCTGTACTCCTCCGTTCGAATGGTAATGTTGTTTATAGCCCAGCCGACCGCACAGGGCCATATCAGGGCTGGCCCATTCGAATGAGATGACCGGCAGCCGAAGTTCCCTGAGCTGAAGCATTCTCTGAGTTCACGTTACAGAGCAGTACATTTTTTTTTTGTCTGGCCCGCCCTAAAGTTAGATAGGAAAAGTTTTTTTTCTCGGCTTAAGGACCTCCCCCTTCATTCCGACCCCCCCCTCCAACCCCCCACCCCCACCCCCCCCCCCCACAACCACACACACACCTCCCAGGTTAAACCACCTACACAGCAATGAGCGATAATTTCAAACACTGGAGGACACTAAATGTTGAAGACACAGGAAAACACTATCTATTCTCGTCTGCATTTTTTTTTAAACAGCAAGTGTTCAATTATAGACAACCTGTGCGGTCCATTCTGATTGGCTGATGTCCTCTGGCTCAGCGAATGACTTGGCACCATACATGACCATGTTGGTATCACAAACAGTGACGTAAAACAGCAAGTTTCCTGAAGCGAATTGGCCAGCAGCAGTCGCGATGGTCATTCAGTATCGTCAAAATAACGCTAAAAAAATTGTATTCCTCCACAGCAAATGATTGAAAACCTAGGCAGGGTCACCATTCATCGCATGCCAGACCCCCGTAATTGTCTGCCCTTGGCGGTCGGGGAGCCATCACTGCGCTGTCATGCGTTAAAGGACTCACGGCAACAAGCAAGCCGTCCCTGGCAATATTCTGTCGGAAATTTCAATTGCATGGGGAAACATAAACACACACCCACACCCCCCCACCCACCCCCAAAAAAGCCGGGTGGCGCTGTACCGGGGCGACACGCTGTCACCGGGGAGCATCCCGAATTTCACGCTGGCAGATCTGTTGTGATGATAAAGTTAATACAGTACATTGCCGCCTATTGGATCCCTCTGCCAAAGGCATTTCCTTACAGACTGAAGGAGGAGAAGAAGGTTGTGAAATAAAAGAAGTGAAAACGATGAAGGGACAAGTGGGAGAGGAAGAGGAGGAGGAGGAGAAAAAAAAAGAAAAGAAAATGAGGAGAGAGAAAGCTAGAAAAAAAAAAAAAAAGGAAAAAGAGAGGAGGAGAAGAGGAGAGAGAAGAGAAGAAGAAGAAGACGAAGAAGAAAAGAGGAGGAAGAGGAAGAAGAAGAGGAGGAAAAGGTAAAAGAAGAAGACGAAGTAAAGAGGAAGAGGAAGAGAAGGAGGAGGAGAGGAGGAGGAGAAGAAGAAGAAAGAAGAAGAAGAAGAAGAAGAAGAAGAAAGTGGATAAGTAGGGAGAAGAAGAATAGGAGGAGGAGAGGAGGAGGAGGAGGAGGAGAAAGCGAAAGAAGAGAGAAGAAGATTCAACACAATACAAAATCAGATTAGAAAAGAAAGGAGTCATGGCGAAAGCATTGACCACAGAACTGCCTCTGAAAAAAAAAAAAAAAAAAAAAAAAAAAAAAAAAAAAAACTCAAAATTCACCCATTCAAAAAGAAAAAAAAAGCTCAAGAAACAAAACCGGTATTCTCATACATTAAAGACAACAAACAAACAAACAAACAACAAAACAGAAACAGGGGAAGAGAAATGGCGGAGAGGAGGGGGAGGAGGAGGAGTGTGGGGGGGGGGGGGGGGGGCTGACGGGGGGACAAGAGGAAGGAAGAAAGGAGGAAGAGAAATGGGAAGAAACGATGGAAAAAACAACAAACAAACAACAAAACAAATAAACAAAAGCCGAAGAGGGTGAAACGCTGGAGGCAGTGGAAGCAGGGAAGGCCAAAGACGTCACTAACATACAGGCTTTCCTTCTCTCACCAAGTCAATCAGAGCATTATCATATCATGTGATCAATCAATACGAAAAGTTAGGAGAGATAGAACGCATACTGCCATGAAGACAGGGAATAAAAACAAGGTTACGGAAAGAAAAAAGGAAAGAAAGAAGAAGACGAGGAAGACAACAAAGAAGGAAAAGAAATGGAAGTAAAAGAAGAAAGAGGAAAAAAAAAAGACAAGGAAGAGAAAAAGGAAGAAGAAGAAGCAGAAGAAGAAGAAGAAGAGAAGAAAAAGAAAAAGAAGAAGAAAGAAAGAAAGAAAGAAAGAAAGAAGGAAGGAAGCAAGAAAGAAAGAAGACACGGGAACAGAAATTAGAAGCAGAGAGAGACGATGAACAAGAAGAACAAGAACAAAATGAAACAAAGAAACAGACACAGAGAAACAGAAAAAGGAGAAAGACGACGACGACGAAGAAGAAATAGTAATAGTAGTAGTAGTAGTATAGTAGTAGTAGTAGTAGGGGTGGTGGTGGTGGTGGTAGTAGCAGTAGTAGTAGTAGTAGTAGTAGTAGTAGTAGTAGTAGTAGTAGTCGAAAGAAGAAGAAGAAGAAGAAGAAGTTGTTTTTTCGCCCAGCCGACCACAAGGGCTAAAAAGACAGCAAGGAAGGACAGCAGCAGCAACAACGCCAACAACAGCAGTAACAACAGCATAAACAATGTAAAGATCTCCAGTGAAGTGAAGTGAAACTAAAACGCGAATCCGAAAGCATTAAAGAAAAAAAAAAACTTTCATATTTCACATGTCAATCAGATCCGAGAAAACGGAGTAATTATCAAAATCACACTCTCTCTCTCTCTCTCTCTCTCTCTCTCTCTCTCTCTCTCTCTCTCGGGGGTGAGTTCGTTCGGGGGTGAGTTCGTCACCGTAGCGGACGTGTTTTGCAGAGCTCCGACAAATGTCGATATATTTTTCTCAATAACTACAGAAGCCAAGCATCTTTATACTTCATTTGAGTTTAGCAAATAGACAATTGGTTGCCGATCATGCCTGTATCAAATTTACACGCAAGAAGTTGCTGTGGATGATTTTATTTTTGCTTTCAAAATTTCATGCAAAAAGAGAAAGCCTCTTGGCCAAGCAGTCATGGACTTCTTCGCGCCTGTCGCTTCGCTGGGCACTCAGTTTGACACAGACTCCACTCACTGGCTGTATGTTGATTGCGCTTTGCCTCGGAATAGACAGTACAACTTCGGCCAATGGCGTATGTCGCTGCACCGTCAAAATGGAAACAACTGCAGCATTTCTGTCCACATGACAATGGAAGATCTCTACGGGTGTCTTTTTTTAATGCTTGGCTGTACAGACACGTTCCTGAAAAGACAACCTGGGGAAACCCAGCAGATACGCTCCAAAGTAAAACTTCTCTTCAAAGGGGGATTTACCGTTATCTTCTGTGCCATCGCCACTGTATTCGAAGCAAGTCTCCTCCTCGCCTGTGGAGATGTGGAATCCAACCCCGGACCAGCAACAGTGAAGGAACAGAGTGGAGGTGAGCGTGGTGAAACGATTTACAAAGAAAAAGAGCAAGACTTAAATTCCCGTTTGTCCCTCCTTCACGATAACATAGCTGTCATAACTGAAACCATATCAAGAATGGAAAATGCGAATCAGCGACAAGGACAGATTATTGAAGACAGATTGATAAGCGTTGAAGACAAAATTGACCGCCGTCTGACCCAGATAGAAGAAATTCAAAATCAGCTGACAACTGATATTTATGATATGCGAAAGGGATGTCAAGAATTATCAGAAGAAAATAAAAATCTGAAAGAAAAATTATATCTACTTCAAAACAAGTGTGACTATCTTGAAAATCAGAGTCGGTGGAATAAGCTTCTCTTTTTTTGGCCTTCCCCTTGAAACATCCTGGGAAAAGTGTGAACAACTCGTGCAGAATGTCATCAAAATGGGACTATCTATTAACGAAGAAATATATTTAGAACGCGCTCATAGAGTGGGGCAAAGCTAACATCGTCGATTTTTGGCCTTTAAACAAAAGCCTCTGTTCTCTCTCTGGCTCGGCGACTGAAGGAGTCAGAACTGTACCATGGCATCTACATCCGAGAAGATTTTTCAGCAACTGTACAAACAAAACGAAGAGCGTTACTCAGCACGAGACAAGATCTAATATCCAAAGGAGAAGTTGCAAAGTTGCGTTTTGACAAGCTTGTCACGAAAAACGCTGTCTGTGAGTTTGACCCCGTCAGCCGACGAGTGACAAGAAGCCAGACAGGTACCAGCAGGGTAACAGGAACCTCTGCTACAGGCCAGGCCAGACCAGGACAATACAGACAGCAACACCACCGTGCGGACAGATCAGCGGGTCTGCTTCTGCCAGTGGAAGAGTACCCTCCACTGCCGTCGAGGGGACGTGAAGGGAATCTTCACTCGCTCAGTGGCCAGTGACCTCAGACCACCGGCACCAGCCAGT
>JADBJO010025313.1:22500-23943 GCA_016801955.1 Conus betulinus
AATTTCTTCCATGTCTGTAGCACCCTGTATGTTATCAAATGAACTGAATACACTAAAGAAGTGATTGTACCCCCTGTTGTGATGTTATTCCATTATAAATAACACATCTTCTGGTAACTGATCTGATCGCCCAGAGTAGCTTTGGGTCATTCACTGACTGTTTTTTAACTTTTGTCATCTCATTTGGTCAAAGTTCCTTTTTTTTCTGTTCTCTTTGTGCACTATATTCTTTTCTTTCTTTTAACGTAAATGTTTCTCTTTTCTGTTTTTTGCCTTGGCTCTATTAGCTCTTCTGAAGTTTTGCAACAATCTCTTGACCAATCTTGTCTTTTTATCACATTCATCATCAAACCACTCATTCCTTACTTTTTTCTTTCTTCCTACTGTCCTGATCAAACAGGCAGCAGCTCCATACAGGGCATTCACAAAAAGGTCTACAGTTTTGTCCACATCCTCTACCAAACTATTCGTAGCTGTACTAATACACTGTTTAAATACGACAGAATTGAACTCATCTTTGAAGCATTGTACATTTTCTTCTGACCATACAACACGCTCTTCACCTTGGTGGGTTACAGCTGATTCCACTCTTTTAACATGACAATGTTTCCATGTAAGTTGCACCGGTAAATGCCATGAGAAAAGGCTGTCCTTCACCTTCAGGTTAGAGAACTGCATTATTTCTCTCGAGACCAAGGGGTGAGGCGCAAGATGGCGACCTGTAAGCAGCGCTCAGGGAAGTTTTTTTCCGTAAAAAAACTGATTTTCATCCTCTCCCTGGTGGCGCACAAGATCTGTAGTTAATCATATCATTATTGTGGAGTTACTCTGTGGGTGGCCAATGAAAATACAGCAGAGAAATGGACGTTGAAGTGTGGAGGGCCAGAACTGGCCGCTTTTATTTGACAAGAAGCGCATCGATGTTCAGACGTGGAAAAGCACAGGCGAGTGACAGTGAAATCGACATTACTTTAAGTGACATAATTATACCATGTGTTTTCGCTCTTTCACTAGTGAAGTTTCTTTCGCTTATTTATACAAATGTAGATGTGATGAACAGTTTATGGGACAGTTCTGCACAACAAGAACATCGAGCCATGACAGGAACAATGATGGGGTGGGAAAATTTATGCATGGATTTCAGCTGTCAGGACCAGTCAAGAGCTGCTCTGCATGTGCCTGTGGTTGTCTCGCTGTGTGCTGTGAACGCTGTGCTGTCGGTGTGGAGAATTCTCCTGAGCAATGATATCCAGGTGAGCCCCAGGCCTCGCAGTAATCAAAACAAAGACAATGCGGAGGACAGGGAGAAATTTGCATCACAGGTGTTAAAATGTAGGAGAGAACAGGGCATCTGAAGGAGTGTCTGGAAATTCTCGCGGCCATTCGACTCCAAGCCAGCAGTTTCCAGTTTTCCAGTTTGATGAACAGAACAAACAACTACGA
>JADBJO010025314.1:0-23942 GCA_016801955.1 Conus betulinus
CTGATAGCTCACGAACATGCTGTGCGCAGCATACACTTCAAGTGATAACGAGTTTTATAACATCTGATGTGATTTATTTTGAGAAAATATCTTGAATAAAGTTGCCTTCCTTTAAAGGAACAATTCTAAAAAGATTTATCAGTTAACACGCTCCTGGCTGCACCCCCCCCCCCCCCCTCCCCTTTTTTAATGTGTCGCAGATCCACCTGAAATGCGTTTATGAACTGGCAGTGTCCTTGTATTAGTGAGCATACGACACAGACACCTGAGCCAGAACCGTCCATGTCTCCCTAGGGACGTTTGAAAAAATGTTTCTCCAACTAAAAATAAAAGTTGCATCAAATCAAAGAGCAAGAAAGTAGCAATCAAACAGATACAGCATTTCTTTTCTTTTCTTTTCGTTTCTTTTCTTTCCTCTTTAATTAATGAAATTGTAAGCAACAAAGAACAAAGACATGAGCGGTTGAAACTCGCGTCACGTGGAAAATAATCACATGTAAATTTTATTGGTCGGCATTTTAAAGCATATAATATGTTTAATGATAGAACGTTAGGTACATTGCTGAATTAATGAAGTTGTGTGTCAAGTGAGAAATTTGCATGAACCTTGGCTGGCACTCAGGAAAGTGCAAAATCTAGTATCAAACTACAAGAACTTTTTGCTTACTGTTTCATCCTCTGATATATTGCTGACATGTGGCAATACTTGGGAACGAAGTCGTTGCTGCTGGATTCGAATCAAATTAGCGAAATAGGCATGCAAGCAAAAACTGTGCAAAGTCACATTGCAATCGATTATGTAATGCGTAAAGAGACTCCTGAGGAATGGTCAATTGTTCTAGCAACTGTCAGCAATGCACAAGGAAGGCTGCGCACAGCCTACGCATGCGCCGGTTGGTAGTGACAGCCGCCAGATTGTCATGTACTCGCTCTTCATCGGTAGTGACATCCGCCAGATTGTCATGTACTCGCTCTTCATCGGTAGTGACATCCGCCAGATTGTCATGTACTCGCTCTTCATCGGTAGTGACAGCCACCAGATTGTCATGTACTCGCTCTTCTTCCGCTTGACGTCACTTTGCTAAACTGACATATCATAGAGCCGGACCAGTTGTACGAGAGGGGGAAGGTTCCAAAACGGGGTGGGGGAGGGCGGGGTCCAGGTTCTCTCATAGGAGAGGTGCAGGTGGCAACGTGCCAAACATCCAGTTCTTTTCCAGCCCGAGAAGGGAGTGGAAGGATAGGGAAGGGGGGGGGGGGGTCCAAGGGTTCTTTCATAGGAGAGGTACAGGTGGCAACGTGCCAAAAATCCAGTTCTTTTTCAGCCCGAGAAGGGAGTAGAAGGAGGGGGGGGGGGAGGTTCCAGATGTCCAGGAACCCCTCCCCCCTTCCTACTACTTTACCCACCTCTCACCTCGTCCGGCTCCGCATTCTGTTGATTATGCATGGGTGAAGCAGTAACTCGTCCACTTGTTAACACGAGAGGCTGCTCAACAGCTAGCAATCGCTATACAGAACACTTGTCCAATAGCACAAATTGTATTATGCTATCATGCTCATGAAAGACTATAATCAAACTTCGTTTTGACACCAAAAAACGACGAAAATGGTTTTTTTGCATTAAATGTGCTTAGAATGCATCAGTAGACGGACATGTTCATGGGTAGATTGTATAAGTGCATTAAAAATGCTGATAGAACTACTGATGTTTTTCTCAACCGCAAAATAATGTCAGGTGTGTTTTATGCGCATACACAGCAGATACTTGCATGGAAAACATTCAAATCGACCAGGTAGTTGCAATGGACACAAACATTAGTGTAGTGAAGATCGACTGTTAACATCTGTGTGGTTGACATTGCAAAATGGGAAGAGTAGAACACACGAAGGAAAGAAAATGATGATTAAGGAGGAGGATGGGTTTAGGTTGTGTTAAGAATTTCAGAAAGCTTTGAAAGCAGTAGGACATTTCTTCATTTCACTGATATTTCACACTCAACAGCCGCCGTGGTGCAGAGGCTAGCATCGCGGACTGGCGGTTGGAGGTCGTCGGTTTGATTTCCATCAAAGTCTTCTTCGAAATTTTTCAGAGTCAGGCCAGCAGTTACGCAGAGCAGAGAGTGCTGGAAGCTCAAACGGGAAGACCAAAACCACGGTCAAGTTCTCTCCATTTCATAAATGTGTTCCTGCCAGTGTTATTCAAACTTCTTTAACTGCACTGCAGGTGTCTGTATCCCTTGGGCCACCAGCGCAACAACAGAAAGAACAATAATGACAAAACGACCACAAACGCCACTTAAAGAAAAAAAAAAACATCAATCAATGGTGAACTTCTGAGTTCTCTCTGAGAATCGAGGAAGAAGTCCAGCGAACTGTGTAACTTCGAACTATAGTTTAAAAAGCTTCCTCCCACCCATACACATAATGCCCACTGTTTCTTGTTCAGTTACATACACACTAAGTAAGATCTTTCCCCAATTAAAAAAAAAAACTTGCATTATGACGAAGAGTGCTCAACAGTTGGTTTCGTCCAGTTGCTGTCATATGATTGTGACTGACAGGCGCTCCACACGGCCTTCACCAACAGCTGGTCAGTCCCTGCCCCAAGCCGCAGCCTGTCATGGAAGACTTGTCTCGAGAAACCAAAGACAAGTGGGAGATCGACCGCAGCACTCTCACCTTCGAGAAAAAACTTGGTGCAGGCCAGTTTGGGGAGGTGTGGAAAGGTAGGATGCAGGAAGGGCCACAACCCTTGCTTTCTGATGGGGTCGTTTATGGGAGAGAATCTGACTGAGATGGTCAGAGTGAAAAATGTTCCATTAAAAAAGTGAGGGATGTAGTCTTTTGGAAGGTTCTGTCATAGGGTAATGTCACGTAACATATTACACAATAATTGGTCTATAAGTTATTTTTCCGTTGGTTTTGTGTGCCTGTACGCGCCAGCACGTGTGTGTGTGTGTGTGTGTGTGTGTGTGTGTGTGTGTGTGTGCGCGCGCGCGCGCGTGCGTGTGTGTAGGTGTGTGTACCTTGATTATTTGTGGGAAACAAATGGTCAGATGACATAGTTTATATAAAAAAAAGTATAGCAAGAACAACAACAAAAACATACAAGCGCACACAAACCAACGCGCAGGCATCCACATCTACGGACTACGCACCTGCATCGCCTCACTGATGCATACTCATCAGTGCACATTGTTTGCAATGAAAACAGGAGTCCCGAGAGAGTCAAAGTCTTATCTCAGTTGACGTGTGTTTGCTCCTTTTTGTCTGACATTGGAAAGGCCCAGTAACAGTCTGCCCCGTTCTCTAGGAGTCTTTGTAGAGTCTTTCTTGAGGTTATTCTTATATTTGGTTGGGTTGGTGATGTTTCTTGTGCTTCTCTTAAGTCTGGATGCACGACAACTTCTCTTGATGTTGACCTCTGAAACCCAGACAGTTTATGACATAATGGATTATATCTTGTTTGTTAAGGTGATTCTTTAGATTTGTCATATCAGGTCGGCAAATCTGTTATCCATTTTCTCATCGTTGCCTTGCGTGCCCGTGTGTCAGCTCTCTCTTTTGCTTTGAGATGTCTCAAGCAGTACATCCATATGAGTCTCTCCAATGGAAAGCTGAGCATTAGTTCATGCCAAGCAGGGCTTCCCATTCCACTCTCCACTTTTTAAATTAGGTTCATGGAGTCATTCAGGATCATAGTTAGTTGAGTTCTAAGCAAATCTGTGGATGAAAGCCAGTGGAGTGCCTGTGTCACTGTTCTGTCTCCATTGTTAGACTTGAAGTTGTTAAACTGTATGCACCATTGTCCTTGTGAATACTTTGGCCATTTTTCTTTACAGTGTATCCCCAGCCTGACTTACCTCCGGTGACGGAAGCGTCATTCTCTATAACATTAGCTTCTTTTATGCCGAGGTTTTTCACCTGTATCTGAAACTGTAGGGTTTGCCTTCTAGCCATTCTTCACACACACACACACACACACGCACGCACGCACGCACGCACGCACATTTGCCGGGCAGTAAACATCCGTTCAAAGGACATACACTTTAATCCTGGTCAAATGAAAACATCCGATGTCCAACAACTGCACATTTTAGATTCTGGGGAAAAAAACGAAATTTGTTTCACCCTTTTGAATGACCCAATAACCTGCGCCTAAATGTTAAGCTGGATGTTTCTGCCTGTGGTTGAGTCTTTTTTTTTTTTTTTTTGAACGAACATGAACAACTTCATTGCCAACGCGAAGATGATTGTGACTCATGTTATGATGTCCCCAATTACTAATGTAAAAAGGCAACTTAATATGTAGGCCTTCGAGGATATAATCAGGAAGAGAATACACAGTCAGAGGAACATTAACGTTATCATAACTTAACACAGCGTACTGAGGACGTAGCTAATCGTGTAATAATGTATAAACAGAGTCCCAGTGTCTTAAAATCAGATTACAATTCTGGTTGCAGGAAAGTACTGTGGCTATAGGGATGTTGCCATCAAGACCCTGAAGCCCGACACGATGTCCCCCGCCAAGTTCCTGGAAGAGGCACAGATCATGAAAAAGTGCCAGCACGACAAGCTGGTGCGTCTGTACGCTGTGTGCACCAAGGAAGAGCCCATCTACATCGTCACAGAACTGATGAGTCATGGCAGTCTGCTGGACTACCTGCGGGAAGGCGAAGGATCCGCGGCTGAAATCCCCAGTCTCATAGACATAGCTGCACAGGTGAGACAAACAAACCCCTTTGAGAAGATCTTTTAAGATTTATATTTAGTTTTCAGTACACCCAAAACAACTTGGCCATGATATTAGATAATTGGTTATGTGAAGAAATAATCGTTTTGGTGCCAAAATCGACATTCGTTCTTGCCGTATCTCTTCTGTGTTCCTGTGGCAGTAGGGAGCAGTACTCCTACAATGGCTTATTCAACAATCCCTTACAAAGCCACAATCTTCACTTTAACACTGACAATACAGTTGAGCAATGAAAGGACGTCGTAGGGCAACAAGGCAGCTGTGCAACACACAGCTTCAGTGGCATTTCATTTTTTTTTCCTTTGTTTCTTACCCTCTCTCTCTCTCTCTCTCTTCTTGTGTTTATATGCCAGTGAATACGGATGATTATATCACTCAGAGAGAGAGACAGACAGACAGACAGAGACAGGGAGACAGACGGCCATCCAGCCTGCCAGCCAGAGATATAGGTGTGTGTGTGTGTGTGTGTGTGTGTGCAAGTGATGGGGTGGAGGTGGCATGCTGGCAAGAACAAATGGGGATGGCAAGAGTGTGAAACCTGCGGCAAGGCGAGGAACAGGCATGTGAATGGATGACCTAGGCAGGCAGTGAATCGAAAACCTAGATGCAGGTGAATGGATGACCTAGAGGCAGGTGAATGGATGACCTACAGGCAGGTGAATGGATGGCCTACAGGCAGGTGAATGGAACACCTACAGGCAGGTGAATGGATGACCTACAGGCAGGTGAATGGATGACCTACAGGCGGGTGATTGGATGACCTACAGACAGGTGATTGGATGACCTACAGGCAGGTGAATGGATGACTTACAGGCAGGTGAATCAATGACCTACAGGCAGGTGAATGGATGACCTACAGCAAGGTGAATGGATGACCTACAGGCAGGTGCATGGATGACCTACAGCAAGGTGAATGGATGACCTACAGGCAGGTGAATCGATGACCTAGGTTTTTCTTCGCTTCTTGTGTCATCCACTTCCGAAAGAGAGTTACAGACCCCAAGATATACCCCAACCTAGCAGCTGTGGATGCGTTGAATATCCTGTCAGCAAGAGGCCGTTAAAGACCTGTTGCACTTAGACCAGGTCGGTGGAGAGTCAGGGTTTCAAATCTATGCCCTCTCTCCCCTCTCAAACCACCCCCCCCCCCCCCCCCCCCCCCCCCTTCCCCCTCTTTGAACGGTGTGTGTGTCGCACGGCTTCGACTATCTGCTACAAGAAAAAAATTGCGTCACGGTAAATGCGTGACGCCTTTCGTTCTTATCGGCCTACCTCCCTTCCCCCCCCCTCCCCATGCTGGGCGATACTACGCAGCGTGGGATGTGCGTTCTAACAATAGCCCACACACTAGCCCGTCTCCCCCCCCCCCCCCCCCCCCCTACCTACCCCGCGACACAAAGGCATGTTGCCGCGCTCACCCACCACCACCCACCACCCCCCCCCCCCCCCCCCCCCCCGTGCGGCCACCTGACACCACATGCGGCCTTAATTCCCCGTGCTCGCAGACACCTACCCGTGCTCGCGGACACCTATGCGGACGCATAAATTAACTGGGGCTCACGGACACCTATACGGATGCATAAATTATCCCGTGCCGATTAGGTTCAAACAATTCCCGAGGCGATTGGTGACTAGACTAAATCCCTCCCCCTCTCACCCCTGATGGGTGAATGACAGGTTGTCAAAATTTGATTCGGCAAGTGAGAGGAATTCATATACCAGGCACACACAGGCGCAACTTCACTGACCCCTCAGGACTGCCTGTAGTCAAGAGCAGAGGAAGACAAAGGGACAGAGAAGGCCTAGTAAATTCTTGGTAACTCTTTGATCTCAAGTCATTCACTGTTCATTCCCAGGAAAAGTGAGTTGGAACTCTGTTTTACATTTTTGAATCTATGTATTGATTTTATGTATGCTGTGTGTGTTAACATTGTAACTTTGTACAAATGCTTAGCAACATTTATCAAACTGATGAATGATTATTCTGTGTAGTAGTTTGCTTGCCATCATATGGCAAAAGCTCTCTCCCAGTGGTTTGATTCTTTGTTAACAATCTGACCACTGCTCTTTGTGTTCACCCTGACTTTTGTCAGTATGCAACTCTGTCTGTTAAGATAATAATTCAATGATTAATTTTGATCAGGAAAACAGTATGCCTGTGCTAGGTAAAAACTGCTACTCTGATTTATAAATACTGGTGATTATTGGAATGATTTGTAGTGTATGACTTTAAGTCTACACCACATGTGTACTTGGACTAAGCATAGCCCAAGTCAGTGTGATTTAATTCATATGAAACAAGGAAGAGTTGTTTAACTAAAACTGTAACATTGTATTACTGTCTCCTACCCTTTTGTAAGCTTAACTTAGCCTTTAAACAAAAGTGGAGGTTAATAGTTATAGCAGAAACTCTACCATAGAGAAACTTTGCTGGCTGAGTCTCACACCCTCTCTGAAAGAAAGAGGAAAAGGGTAAATGTGTGCACTCGACAGACCAGCCATCAGATTCTCATCTACAGATCAAGTTCTCTTTATCGCAGAACTGGGATCCTGGTCACGCTACACATTGCGGTTGAACCAGAAGCTGGGACTTCGCCAGAAACCAGGTAAAACCAGACACAGACAACCAATCTACACCAGTGGGGCAGTCACCAGCCACAGGAGAGATCAACTATTCTCTCCGAAGCAAAGCTAAGTTTGCTTACCACCTGGACTCAAACCCATCAGACCCTTACCCTCACTTTATGATGAAACAGTGAGAACCTGTCTATGAGTACCACTCTGGCTACAACACTGGGTGTTAGCAAGCGAGGGATGTATGTATAAACCATATACATTCAGTGTAACTTAGACAGAACCCCTGTATGCCAACTTAAGCTTGCTGCACAGAGTGCAAGCGAGTAAAGTAGGAGTGAGGAAGGGCCCCTCATTGTGGTAGTCCAATGAGAACTGAAACACAGTCTATGGAGTGTGACATGCCATTTCTTATCTATGTGTAAGTAATAAAAGTTGATGTGTGAAAGTGCACTTAACTTGTGTCAGTTCCCTGTTGTTCAATCGAATGTTGAATGTTTGAACTTCTCTCTTCAATTCTGTATCTCGGAGCTATAAGTACTTTTAATTAAGAGTACAGGCCTAAGGAAAATTATCTCAGAGCCATTCTTCCGTATTTTATCAATACCCGGAACAAATAAAATTTCATATCCATCTCGTCACACTCTGGATGGTTGAGCAAAACGTCCTCACTGCATGGAATTTAGTGACAAGTTGTGTGCAGCAGGAAGCTGCAGTGTGTGGTCATTTGTCTGATGGACTTTGAAGCTGGCGTTGGGATGGAGACACCAGGGGTAGTCGGTTCCCTCAGACAGGAGCCTGGGTCAAGTTGCTCAGTCGTCTGTAGTCGGTGTTTTCCTTTTTTGTTGTCTGTCATCCCAGACGGGTCCCTGGGTGATGATGATGCCTTGCTTTGTAGCCCCCCCCCCCACCTCCCCCCCCCACCTCCCCTCAACTCCATGGCCGTCTTCAGGGCTACCGGGCGGCTGTCTTCTAGCTGACTAATGACGGTCCTGTGCCGTGTGAGGCCGACTCGAGAAACAGGCAGGAAAGCAGTCACTACGCCGCTGTGAAAATCAGCATTCATTGTGCGCTTGTGAGGGACGTTCCCACCACTCCCTCCCGCCCCCCTCTCCACAGGGGAGGACCTGGTCGTGCAGGCCACGGTGAAGTCGCAGAATGGCAGCGCCTCGTTGCCGAACTGTCTCACAACCTCAAGAGCCGTCTCTTGTGCGACACAGGTAAGACCAGTCGTCATTGCTGATGTCCGGAAGGTAGGCCACGCTGCCCTACGTCCACCTGTCACCCAGGCGCTTTCTGCTGGTAATGCCATCTCTCAGCAGCTGTTCCATCCCAGCGAATGCTAGCTATGAAGTAGCTCAACAGGCCACAAAGCCAACAACTCAGACTGCAAAATAAAACTACTCTTGAGAGACCGAAAATTCGAAATCCTATGTTTTCTACCGAAGCTTCGCTGTGGCTACATCACCTCTTATTCCACTCACATAAACAAATTGATTGTCGGTGGAAACTTCTAATCTTAAAATTTCAGTGAACTATGTAACGTCTTCGACTGTTTACTTGCTTTAAAGTCAGTGGCGATCAAAATCACAAATTCAAGCTGCTTGTAATGAGTTCGTCCCGTATTTTTCAACATTACATAAATTAGTTTCATTCTGTAATTTTAGTTTTCCACCCGTGCCACTTTTCACCAGATCGGATAGACAAGTGACTGTATGTTTGTCCCTTATTTTCATTGTCTTGAATGTTCTTTCGACATGCTTGAAGAGGACTGAAAAGACTGATTGGTCGAAACACATTATGCCTATTTTGTAATTTGCTCGCTCTTTTCTTTTGCGGTTCAGTGATTCTATTTTTTTAATGTTTCAGTTTCCACCTGCAGTATTTCCGCTTTGAAACCAACATTTTAAAACAAACTGCTTTGAATGAGTAAGCTACATATCTGCAATTAAAGTTGAGCCGATTACAAAAAAAAAAAAAAAAAAAAAAATGATGCCGTCTGTGACAGGTGGCCAGTGGCATGTCCTATCTGGAGCTCCACAGCTTCATCCACAGGGATCTGGCTGCCAGGAACATTCTGGTGGGAGAGAACAACATCGTCAAGGTGGCTGACTTTGGTCTGGCCAAGGCCATTAAAGATGGGGAGTATAAGGCCCAGCAAGGTAATGCAACTATTCTGTTGATTCGGTTTATTACGTAGTAGGAGCAGCTTGTGTGTGGTAGCATCCATCTTTGTTTAACTAAGACCTTGTCGTATGATACACGCTTTGCTTACTTCGTTTATTCACAGTTTAGTGCTTTCAGACAGCCTGCATTTTTCTTCAGAAAAATGTTATAAATCAGAAGGTTACTGTAGTGATCTCCCTTGCATCCCTCTTTCTTCTTTGAATCAAATGACTGAACTCCGGCTCTTCCTGCAGGCTTCACACACACACACACACACACACACACACACACACAGAGAGTTGCGTGCCTGTATTATTATGATAATATAAAGAGAATTAACAATAACGAAGAAAATACTTGAAGAATGAAATCGTGTTGAAAGGCAAATGAAGAAGAGAGAGAAAAAAAGGTAATGATCACAAACCTGTAGGGGAGATGGGGCGGGGGAAGATAACAACGGGCGGAAAGGGGCAGGGGCAGGACAAGGTTACACCTAATTTGAAGAGGAAAGGGCAGAGAAGGACATCATGCAAAAAGTCCTTTTCTTTCCCTATTCCCCATCAACTCCTCCCACCTCACCTCCCTTCTTCATTTTCTCTCTTTTTCTCCCTCCCCCTCGCCTTTCCCTCCCCCTTCATTTCTTTTTTCCTTTTTCCTATAGAAGACATGAAACATACAATATGATATATATAAATACCTACTCAAATGTAAGCATATACATGCTTTAAATATGCTACTTGCTATAAATATGCTAAACACTTCCCATATTTACGCTAAAGGCCTTGCAGACCTCAACAAAAAAATTGACAAATTGAAGCTGTCTTCCAGCCTCTCTCGTAATTTCTAGGACGTACCGATACTTGTTCTGCCCCTCTGACTGATCTTCTCCCGTCCAAAGTTCTTTCTGGATGTGCATGGGCCCTCTCTTGTTTCTTCTTCTTCTGTACAGAAGCTCGAAGGGTTTTGTCAAAGGACTGAAACTCAAAACGTAAAATCACGCACACACACACACACACACACGCACGCACGCACACACTCCCCCCGCTCCCTTATTTGTGTGTTTTGTTTTGCCTTTCATTATGTCATGGCTTTTGCAAAAACTGTATCCAAGTCAGTGTTAATGTCCAGTTTTAGTCGTGCCATTTTTTACGTTTGGTCACCACTTTCCCATCTGACGACCATGCAGAGATAGTTGCTGAGTGTTTATTGGCATTTACTAAGAGGTTGTAATTGGCCTTCGTCAAGTCCTCGGATATTGACACGCCAGTTTGTTTCAGTTTTTCTTCTGTTCTCCAACACACATCCCTTTTACTGACGGAGAAGAACCTCGGTAGTATGGGTCGTGGTCTGTCAGTGCCGGGTCGACCTGAGCGGTGCGCCATCTCTATGTCCTCAGCAGATACAGGAACCCCGACTCGGCTGGTGAAGACCTCTGTGCACTTTCTGACACAGTCCGCCACAGTCTGCACCTTTCCCTATTGCTCCTCCTTCACACCATGGACACGGACATTCCACAGACGGCCGTGCTGTTCCATGTCGTTATGAATAACCTGCTTTTGTTCAGTTAATTTTTCTGCTGACCTAACTGTTTACGTAAATCTTTATATTCTTTTTTTTTCAGACTGTCTACTTGCACCTGGAGATTGTTTCTGTCAGTCTTCAGCTCAAAAACACTCCTTCTAGCAAGTCAGTCCATTAGCTTCGCATTCGATTTGTCAATGTCTAACCTGATTTGCCGGATATCTGTCTGAGTAGAAATATTTTCCATCAGTACCTCTGTAGAAACGTTTTCCATCAGTACCACTGTAGAAACGTTTTCCATCAGTACCACTGTAGAAACGTTTTCCATCAGTACCACTGTAGAAACGTTTTCCATCAGTACCACTGTAGAAACGTTTTCCATCAGTACCACTGTAGAAACGTTTTCCATCAGTACCACTTCCAGTACCAAACGTTTTCCATCAGTACCACTACCAGAAACATTTTCCATCAGTACCACTGTAGAAACATTTTCCATCAGTACCACTGTAGAAACATTTTCCATCAGTACCACTGTAGAAACATTTTCCATCAGTACCACTCCAGAAGTTTTCCATCAGTACCACGTTTTCCAATCAACCATTTTCCATCAGTACCACTCCAGAAAAGTTTTCCACCAGTACCACTCCACAAACATTTTCCATCGGTACCCCTCCAGAAAAAACCACTCCAGAAACATTTCCATCAGTACCACTCCAGAAAAGTTTTCCACCAGTACCACTCCAGAAACATTTTTCATCAGTACCCCTCCAGAAACATTTCCATCAGTACCACTCCAGAAACGTTTTCCATCAGTATCACTCCAGAAACATTTTCCATCAGTACCACTGTAGAAACATTTTCCATCAGTACCACTGTAGAAATACTTTCCATCAGTACCACTGTAGAAATACTTTCCATCAGTACCACTGTAGAAACATTTTCCATCAGTACCACTGTAGAAACATTTTCCATCAGTACCACTGTAGAAATACTTTCCATCAGTACCACTGCAGAAACATTTTCCATCAGTACCACTGTAGAAACATTTTCCATCAGTACCACTGTAGAAACACTTTCCATCAGTACCACTCCAGAAACACTTTCCATCAGTACCACTCCAGAAACATTTTCCATCATACCATTCAAATGACACGACAAACATTTTGATTGCAGTAACATCGTGTGGGCGTATTTGCTAGGGCAAGAAACAGCTGTGTGAATAAGAACAAACGTAAACATAGCTTTTAATCCTGTTCATGACATGTGTGTATAAAGATGCCAAGTTCCCAATCAAGTGGACAGCCCCTGAGGCTGTACGTTACGGCAAGTTCACCATCAAGTCAGACGTGTGGTCCTACGGCATTCTGCTGCAGGAGGTCATGACAGGAGGAGAGGTTCCTTATCCAGGTAACAACCAACCAGGCTTGCTTTTAACACTACGTATGTACGTCTAACATGATCCCCAGTCTGGGGGAGATAAATTACTTGGGAACCAAGCTCCCACCTCTTGAAGAATGGTACCGAGGGACTGTTTTCAACAACCTGAGGAGTGCCTTGGACATGGAGCCTTTAAAAACACGAAGGATGAAGTCTGTGAAAGGAGGTGAACCTTGTGTAGAGGTTAACCTTGTGTAGACAAAGACAGGAATGTTACCAGGGAACCAGTGGTAAACCTTGTGTACACAAAGACAGGAATGTTACCAGGGAACCAGTGCTCTCACCTCACGAATGGTGCAGAAGAACCCCACTACAACAACTCGCTAATGCTTTGCCAATGGCGTCTTGTCAGAAAGGCAATGTTATTTTCCAGCGACGCATAGTCACCTTTCTACCTCAGAAGTGTTTATACGTTCCATGCGTGAAAGCCACGAAACGCACTTTGTTCTACAAGAATACGTTGTAAAATGAGAACATGCTCGATTTCAGAACCAATTTCGTACAAAGTGTGTCAGACGGGGTAAGCAAAAAGGTCTGTTCCGTACCGCATGGTTTATTTTTGCCCAAAACATTGCTTCATGACTCTCTTTTATCATAGACTTAAATGATGACTTCGTGATCCTTGCGTGGGGATGTTGATGCCATTACTTTGATGAAAGACTGGGGACTTGCCTGGGGCAAGTTGGTTCCATTACTTTGATGAAAGACTGGGGACTTGCACGGGGCAAGTTGATGCCATTACTTTGATGAAGGACTGGGGACTTGCACGGGGCAAGTTGATGCCATTACTTTGATGAAGGACTGGGGATTTGCATGGGGCAAGTTGATGCCGTTACTTTGATGAAAGACTGGGGGACTAAAAGAAGTGGCAGGGGAGGGAACAAGCGTGACTGCTACCGAGTTTTTACACAAAATCTTTCAGTTTTTGCTTCGGCCTAAATGATTGTCATGATCGACTCGTATGCTTGCTATAATAAACAAACATGTCAATGACCATGTTGTGGTGTGTTTGGCTTTCAGGTATGACTAATTATGAGGCGCTGGAACACGTTAAGCGTGGGCACCGCATGCCAAAGTCGCCCAAGACTCCCGACCGTGTGTATGAACAGCAGCTCTCATGCTGGGACGAGGACCCAGAGAAGCGACCAACCTTCCAACATCTGTTCACCTTTTTTGATGATTACGTCACTCCTTTCGATTCAGTCTACGACAAAACTGATTGACAGGATGTCCGCAGTTCTTATGGAGATGAGGTTTTGTATTGGACCAATTCATGGACTTCTCATTGTGACATTTGTGCCATCGTTCTGTAGTAGTCATCTCCAGTGAGAAGTAGTACTGCTGTTATTTTCGATAAACACTGAATTATGCATTGTTATTCTGAAATATGCGCTTGTGTTTGAGATCTATTTATATGAATACTCAACCCATGCCCAGTGTTTGAGATTTTATCCACGAATCAGCATTTGTCCAGATGGGCAGTCTCTGAGCTTGATGTCAAAGCACTTGCCGAGGGCAGATGCACATCTTTTTCTCCACTATGCAGTGACATGGGAGAGTGAGATGCTTTAACTTACTGCATGATCATTCCTCCTGAACATATGCCATCTGTTGAATAAAAATTTCTCACTAATGACGTATTCATTGATATTAAACGGACAAAAAATGCTTCAATTAAATTTTAAATCTTGAGAATGTACAATATTAAAACTAAAGCCTACGGTGCTCTGGTGCATCCGTGACATCATGCTTGATCACCAAATGACAATGAAAGAACTAGACGGGTTCTCTCGACGCTCTGAACATGGTCAAACTTTGGTTTCGTTTTTATTTCAAACTCTCTCTTTTTTGCGGGACACAGTAAAGAAAGGCACCCCTAGAAGCCACAAACCTGGTACTCGCTGGCAGTAAATGCATTGATCAGTCAGGAGAGCAGCGGCATACATCTGGGGTGCGTGGTGGAGGGCCATGTAGTGAACAGCTCTCTGAAGCATCTGTGTTCCTAAATGAGTGCACTCCCCTGGACAGCGTGTTTTAGCTGACACCTCGTGTGACACAGATCCAAGAGAGGAGGTTGCCTTGACGGGGATGGAACCACATCACTGTCAGGGTAAGGCTAGCAGCCATCATTCACTCTCCTGTTCATTTATGACCGTTTGTGTTCAGCCTCATGTAATTTTGCTTTTCAAGAATTTGACCATTGGGCTCCGAACTTATTGAAAGTACGGACTTGCATCACCTTGTTACGAATGTCTTTAATCTCTTTGCTACAGGACACTACTAAAAGTGATTCAGACAATATTATAGTGTAGAGTGAACTTGAAGTAAGGAATGAGAGAGATGCATTTTTTTTTTTTTAGGGAGTGTAAGTTTTCAAGTAGTTCGTAAAGAATGTAATCATAACCCTCTACCCCATCCTATTCATCAGAACTTTAAACTAGAATTGTAACGGTAACAATCATAACTGCTAAAGATAAATATTAAGTGAACAGCCTAATAAACATTTGGAAACAGATTCAAGAGTAGCAAAATTGTTTAATATACTAGATAGTGATAAGGAGTCGATCCATCAACAAAACCCTCAATACCTGATTTATCAAAAAGCTCTTTTGTTTTGGGACAATGAATCAGTAAATGATTGACACTTATAGAATCTCCACACATACATTTAATATCTTTGCAATATTTTGTTTTAAACGAGTTTAAACGAAGCCTATGGATCAGACTTTCAATCTCCCTGGATGAGAAAATAAATCTTTTGTATGATGTTATCCCATTGCTTTTTGGTCATTACATTTGATGCAATTGTTATAATAATATATGTCTGAGTTCCTCAGTGTTTTTGTTGCATTATCACGAGATGTTTTATTTATGATAGAGAAACATTCTGCCAGATCTAAGCGAATTTTTATTGTTATTGTGCCGCTAAGGTTTGAGCTGCCTTTTTTGCAACTTTGTCTACTTGTTCATTTGCTGATATACCAAAATGAGAAGGCACCCAACAAAAAGTAATATTAATGCCTTTTTGGGAAAGAAGGTGTACTATATGATTGATCTCAGTTATCATGTCTAATCGTACACATGAATTAGAAGACTTAATACCATTCAATGCTGCTTTTGAATCGGCACATATTACGATTTGGCTGTTATTTATGGGGAAATTAAAAATGAAATCCAATGATTTGAGTATAGCAAGTAATTCTGCGCTATATATAGACAGACTTTTACCAAGATAAAATACTTTTTTCTATTTTTAAGCTAGGAATTATGAAAGCTGCTCCCGTGCTATTATCATCTAATACTGAGCCATCTGTGAATATTTTTAAGTGATGGTTGTACTTATTTTCTAAGTGAGAGTAGACAAAATTTCTCAAAATGTTGGGAGAATCCCTTTAGTTAAATCATTGTAATCAATGTCAAAGGAAGCTTTTGATTGTACCCATTTTGGAATGGGTGAAAACGTTGGTTTTCCGGCGATATCATTTTTATCTATTTTTGTATCTTTTAGAAGATCTAAGGAAAATGAATAAATAGATTTTGTGGATTGTATATATTGTGCACGTTTTCCAAAATCCTTTTCCGAATCTAAACATACCTCTTCTGAGCAAAACTTTTTTTGTGAGAAACTTTTTAAGATGAATTTTAAAGTAGAAGCTTTTCTAATTTCAGATAGAGGTAGAACTCCCACTTCGTTGTATGTCCCTAAGTTTGACGTGTGTGTGGGAATCCCAAGGGCGATTTTGAAGGCTTTGCAATCAGTCTCTGAAGTTTATTTAAAAGATATTTAGGTGCATTTAAAAATACTTTCTGAGCATATGTAAGTCTTGAGCGTACCAGGGCTGCTGCTAAAACAGTTAAACTTTTAGTGTCTTGCCCCAAGATTGTTTACTGACAATTTTAAGGAAATTCAAACTTTTTCTTGCTTTATTTAAAATATGGTCAATATGAGTATTCCATGTTAGTTACTACTAAGGATTACACCTAAGAATTTAACGCTTTTAACGTAGTTTAAAAGAGTGCCACCTAAGGTGAAAACTGGAACGTTTATTTGGATCATTTCCAGAATTAAAAAAGCATCAAATTCGTTTTTTTTCTGGTGAAAGAGATAGTCCATTTTCATGTAAAAATGTACTGATTTTATTTAGTTCGTGTTGGTATTTAATTTTAATATAGTTCAGTGATCTTAACGGAGTATTTCTTTTCATCGTTACTTTACTCCATAGACATATATCGTCAGCAAATTGAGCTAACTCTGTATCTTTAGAAAGACCTTTAGGTAGATCAGAAATCAAAATATTAAACAAAATTGGAGAAATTACCGATCCTTGGGTAAAGCCCATTTGTAAATGTCTTGGGTTAGAATAGGTATTTCCTACTCTTGTTTGAATATGTCTGCGATGCAAAAAACATTGAATATATTTGTACATGTTTCCATTAATACCAATATTCTTTAATTTAAGCAAAAGCCGCTTGTGCCATACTTGTTCATAGGCTTTTCGTATATCAAAAAACGTTGCAAGTACGTTTTTACGACGTGCAAAATGATGCTTTACATGCGTTGTGAATTTGACCAAATGTACTATTGATGATCTGCCTGTCTGAAATGCAGCTTGGTTGATTGGTATAATTGTATGTTTATTACAATGATGAACAAGTCTTTTTTAAAGCAATCTTTTCTATCAATTTACATGTATTTGATGTTAATGCAATAGGTCGATAACTATGTATATCTCTGAGTGGTTTCCCCTTTTTGTGGATTGGAACAATAATAGAATGCTTCCAAATTTGAGGCATGCTACCATCTATCCAACATTTTTGAAAAAACGAATGCAAAAACTGTATCATATTTTGTGGAAGATGACTTAACATTTCATTAGAAATGCCGTCTAGCCCACTGATTTATTTTTATTCAAATTCATAATACATTCTTTGACTTCCTGCAATGTTATTGAGGTATTCAAACAATGATCTTCTACTGGCTGTGGACTATAAATATTTTTTCTTTTCTTCATTTTCACGGTGTTTCTTAGTTGTTGTAAGTTGTCTATGCTACTGTTTCTTGCTTGCAAATAGATCAACAAAAGCTTCAGCTTTATCAAAATTTGATGGAAACTCTGCATTGTTTAATGTGATAGGGCACTGAGGTAGGTTAACCCATTTTTCATTGTTTTTAAATGTGTCCAAGCTTTTTGCATATCTTTAAAATTTGACACCTCATTCTCACAAAATGAAGACCAGTATTGCCGCTTTGCTTGTGCATTTACTTTGTTTTGTGCGTTTTTTGCTCTTTTCTTCTCAAGAGGCTTTTTAACTTTTCCTTAGGATCTTTTTCTCTTTTATATTCTTTTTTATTTTATTTTGTTTCTCTTCTTTAGCCTCTTGACAAGTCTCATTCCACCAGACATTACCCGAATGTTTCTTTGATTTTACTGTTGGAATTGATTCACTAGCAGCAGAGAGTGCAGTCTTTTGAAATCGATCATACAATGTTTGTACATCTTGACTATCAATTTGTTCTTCATCAATATAAAATGAGCGTAACAAAAATGAAAATTTATTCCAGTTAGCAAATTTATAACAGTATTTGGGAGCTTTATCGTGTGTTACATTGTTTGTTTCGGGTCTCATCGTTTCAAATGTAATGACAATAGGTAGATGGTCACTATTTAATGTGTCATTAAGAGTTTGCCAATCACAAGAAACCGCTAGCTCTGGGGATATTAATGTTAAATCTATGGCACTAGGATTATGATGTGTGTGTGTGTGTGTGTGTGTGTGTGTGTGTGTGTGTGTGTGTGTGTGAAGTTCACCTTTGTTGTACCTTGACCTGATCCAGATTGAACTCTCTTTGACTGCTTTGCTAATGCCTTTAGGACTCAGTCTGAACTCTCTTTGACTGCTTTGCTGATGCCTTTAGGGCTCAGTCTGAACTCTCTTTGACTGCTTCGCTGATCCCTTTAGGACTCAGTCTGAACTCTCTTTGACTGCTTTGCTGATGCCTTTAGGACTCAGTCTGAACTCTCTTTGACTGCTTTGCCGATGCCTTTAGGACTCAATCGAGAGCTCCTCAGATCAAAGGCAGACAAGCTTACAAGCCCCTTGCTTCAACGGCAATGGCGAGGACTTGGGCTTGGAAGCAAGATACCCACTAACTGATGGGTAGGCTGTATCATTTCCGACATCCTTTCACATGGGAATCTTACTTAGTTTCCGTATGAAATATTACATCTGATGAAAATTGAAGGACATTTACAACTATAAACATCTTAAAGCTTGTAAGTTGTTGAACAAAAGGTACTATTTATGGCACGTGTAAAATGTATTAAACTGTACGTTAAAATTCTGTTGTTCATTGATTTTCAGTCTCTGTGTTCACAGTCAAGCATAATTTTACAAAAGGACACATGATAAAAGTTTTGAGCTTTTCTCTGTCTACCTCACGCAGCTTCTCTCACGACGCACACGCACAGATGCTTTAATTTCTCTGTCATAACTATCAAACTAATTCAATTTTTTTTTAAGTGTGAACGAGTTGGGGCATCTTTTCATTGGCTACACCTTATGAATTCTTTTTAATTTTATTCCTTTGCCCCCTTCATTTTGCTTTACAGTTAACTTTCTTTTTGTCTTTTTTCTCACAAACCAGCTTCATCGCCTTTGTTATGTAGATAATTGGATATTATTTTGACCAAGTTCCGTTTTCTTTTTGGTCAAATACTGACATATCATTTAATTACGTAATATGTATATTTTCGCCAGCAAGTGTTCATTTAAAACCATATGATGTAACTGATATTCTTCTGGCTCGAGATACAGGTTTAAAGAGTGTACAATATAGTTTTTGTGTTTAACTCATATGCATAAAAAACAAGTCTGCATGATCATACAGTTTCTGTGGTCCGTGTGTCTGTGCGTGTGTGTGTGTGTGTGTGTGTGTGTGTGTGCGTGCGTGCGTGCGTGCGTGCGTGCGTGCGTGCGTGCGTGTGTGTGTGTGTGTGAGTGTGCTTGCGCAAGCATGCGTATGTATGAGTGTGTGTGTGTGTCTGTCTGTCTGTCCATCTGCCTGTATGTCTGTCTCTCTCCCAGAGGCTGAAGTAAGATGGTGTACATTAAGATGATGATGACGAAAATGATGATGATGGTGATGTGATGATGATGACGACGACGATGATGATGGAGAACATTATACACTTCATCAAATGAATTTCCCCAAGCGTTTACAAGAAAAAAAAAGTACACACCTCAAACTACAAGCCAAATACAAATTATAGGCCAAATGCACAGAAACGCACTCCTCAGTCCTAATCTCGCTCCTCATCATCCACACACACCACGGCCCAGCTTTGCCCCTTCACACTCCCTCTCCATCCATCAGTCACCTCTCAAACCAGAACAATCACTATCACATGAATGAACACAGGCACCCAAACACAAGTAATACTCTCTCTCTCTCTCTCTCTCTCTCGTGCGCGCGCGCGCACACACACACAAGCCCGCACGCACACACACACACACACACACACACACACACAGAAAGACAGAAGCAGACGGGGTGGCTGAGATTAAAAATATTTCAAGTTAGTGAAATTATTATCATTATGATTATTATTATTATCATCATCATCGTCGTCATTAACATCACTTTTATCATTATTATTATTAAGAAGACGAAGAAGAACATTCATACATTTAATCCATTGAATACCCTGCGCGTTTACAAGAAACAAAGAACACATCAAGTTACAAGCCAAAAAGTTAAAACAACAGTCAATGCACACAAACACACACTTCTCAGTCGCAAGCTCGCTAAACATCTACACATACCACCACCTAGATTTGCAACATCATACTCCTTCTCCACCCTTCGCCCACCTCTGAAACAAAATTGCACTCAAATCAATAAACCCAGGCATCCAAACACATGTAATAGGTTACTCCTGAAAATATACTCTGTATGCGCCCTCACAGAGTACACGTGAGTACAAACATTCTGTGTGTGTGAGTGTGTCTGTCTGTCTGTCTTTGTCTCTGTCTGTCTCTCTACCTTTGTCTCTGTCTGTCTGTCTCTCTCCCCTCTCTCTCCTGTTCCATAACTCCTGTTGTGCGTACACGTATACAATCAATAAAAGGCTTGCGTCCTATTTGAATTGTCTTCAAGCACTGTCATTTCACGTCTCGCCAGCAGTTCGTTTAATCTCACCATCCACTCAGTTCACGGGTCTGTCGCTGGCTCAGTGATCTACCACCAAGTTCGTAGCAACAGACGTTGCGAGTTCGAATTCCATTTGCGCATAATACAAAAATTGCAATTTTCACAAGCCTCTAAACGTGTGTTGTCATTCTGGTGGTAGTTGTGAGGAGTAAAATAGGGTGGTTCCCCCGTCCCTCTGCCAGATAAACTTCTATAGATGTGAATGGAACTAGTATTCCCTACTTGCTACAGTTCCTGCCCTGGGGATATTTCATCTCTGATACAGAGCCTCTGACTGACAGGAACTGTATGTCATCTGTCACAACATGTCAAATAATTCACAGCGTGTCATCTTCTGTTGTGTTTCTGGACTGTCGGATGGTGTTGGCGAATGTCCAGCTCACTGTGGACTTGTGCAACCGCTTGAATCAAAAGCAGGTTTCTGCAGTACTTCACAGATGTCCGAATCACGACTCTCTGAAATTCTGTTGTTCGAAGGACGAGACAAGAAAAAGACAACCTTTGTTATTTACGAGGATAAAAGATAGGCACTGGTGTGCTTTTTTTTTTTTTTTTTTTTTTACATCCAGTCCTCGCCCTGAGTAGGGTCAACAATGCAAAATAAAATGAGGCAATAAAAGAAGCATGTAAAAGTGGCTGGAACAAAAATTAGAAATTGTGAAAAATTTCTGACATTTTGGCTGCATGTGTATGGAAGTCTTCTTCGCTGGAGCAAAGTCTGCGAAGATGGGGAAATTGTGAGTATGGAATGCTGTCTTTAGTGTATAGGTGGTGGGTGTGACGGACTGTCACTCACCATTTTTCGTCTAATCCTAGTTTTTGAATCAATTCCGCGGCAGACCGGATGCGGTCAAGCCGCTAAACAGGAGTTCAACCGTTCATCGTAGAAGTCGGGTGACTGCCGCAATGAAATCAGTCAAATCCTAGCAGCCCTGGTGGGGAGGACAGAACACCACATAAACAACAGTGCCGACCTGGTCTCCAAACTCAACAGTTTTATGCTGAGACCTGAAGAACAGCTGGAGTCATTCGATGTGACGGCCCACTTCACCGGTGTCCCTGTCGAGGAGAGTGTGGACATAACTAAACAGAGACTGGAGACGGACACCAGCCTTGTGGAAAGAACCTCACTCTCACCAGAGCAGATCTGTAAACTCTTGACCTGCTGCCTGACTACAATGTACTTCACGTACGAGGGAGAGTTCTACCAACAAAACACAAGGCGCAGCCATGGGATCACCGCTGAGCCCAATTGTCGCCAACCTCTTCATGGAAGACTTCGAGAAAAAAGCACCGGCCACCTTCCACTCCCCACTCCGCTACTGGTGGCAGATACACGGACGACACTATGGCCCTACTGAAGACAGAGATGGTAGATGAATTCTCAAACCACCTGAACCAACAGCACCCCGCCATAAAATTCCCCAGGGAAGTGGAAGAGAACGGCAGCATTGCCATGCTGGACACCAAGATCGTCAGAGAGGGGAACTCCTTAGCATTCCAAGTGTACAGGAAACCAACCCATGCTGACCAGTACCTCCAGTTCGACAGCCACCAACCCCTAAAACACAAGCTGGGAGTGATCTGAACACTACGTCAAGGAGCTAATACCATCTGCTCCACCCAGTCAAACAGTGAAGAGGAACTCCGCCACCTCCGGGAAGTGCTGAGCATCTCAGGTTACCCCAAATGGGCCTGTGATTTACCGGGAAGCAAGATGACCGCTCCCCACCCCTCCACCACGAAAACGAGCCCCAGCCTTGGACATGTCACCATCCCCTATGTCAAGGGTGTGACGGAAGCCCTCGCCCGCAAGATCAGGAAGAATGGCGTGGTGGTTCACTCTAAGCCCTAAAACACCATCAGAAGCAGACTAGTGACCCCAAAGGACAAAGTGGACAAACAAGAACGATCAGAGGCAATCTATACGAGATCCAGTGTGGAGATTGTGACCAGACATACGTCGGAGAAACAGAAAGAAATTGAAACTCCGCATCAAAGAACACAAAGAGAGAATCATCACCAGTTGGAGAACACTTGAACATCAGCGGACATGAGTTCTCCCGGACAATGTCAGCGTCCTGGACCAGGAACCTAAGAAGTTCCAAAGAGGAGTAAAGGAGGCCATCTACATCGCGGCCACGTCTCCTTCCCTCAACCGAGACCGGGGGCGACATAACCTACAGCAGCCTACACTTCCCTTGTTTGGTCGCGTGACGCGAGTTCATCTCGAGATCACGGGCACTGAGCCCAACTCACTCAGCGAGACATTCAGTCGTGTTAGGAGAGAACTGAATGCGTGACATCCCATTCCCAGAGAATGGTGAATGTTTGATGGTGCATGAGTGTGCATATACGTGTATGAGTGCAAAGATAACCTTTGTGTGTTAAGCCTGACTAATAATACATCAACTTAGAGCACTTAAGCAATACTATCACGATTTCCCCCATCCTGGAAAAATACCAGCAGCAACTTTAGTAGTGAAATCATTTTGACTGTATCCAATTATTCGCAAAATACTTTGTATGTTAATGTCCCAACAAGACAATAAAATCAACCCTAATCATATTTGGGAGAAAATTGAAACATAGGTTTGAAAGAGAACTTTACAATCGAAAAATGCACATCACATCAGAAAGAAAACGAATGGCAAATTAGTTGCTTCTCATATCATATATAGGTTAGTGTTTGACTTCTTGTGGTTTTTGTCTTATCTCTAAAGTGGATCTAGTCACGCTTAACACACACACACACACACACACACACACACACACACACACACACGTGTTATATCTTAAGTCTTTATAAAAGACAGAACCTCATCTGTTAAAAACGATACATGTAGAACAGTACAAGTCAGATGATAGAAAGATGTGAATGTGGGGAGGAATGGGAGAGGGGATGAGATGGGGAAGGTAGGGCTGGAGGGGATTGGAATTAAAAAAAAAAAAAGTTAAAAAAAAAAGTGGTCGATGATAACTCAACAGTGTGTCTTCTTTCTTTCTTTTTCAAAATTTTCTTTAATCTTTTTTGTCATTTTGCTAACACCAATGTGTGTCATTTTATGTATAAGAAGTGCACCACAGATGAATAGAAATGTGTGCACTGTATGTTTCAAGACCTTGGCTAAAAAAAAAAACTTGATGAAAGAAAAAAAACACAACAAAATAATACGACGAAAAAGCAGAAAGAGCACACAAAACAAAGTGTGAAATAACGCAATTTAATGAACGACACAAAACAAGACGAGAAATTTTCGGCAATAAGCCTTCCTC
>JADBJO010025315.1:10000-12500 GCA_016801955.1 Conus betulinus
CCTTTAGTTGACGTCACATTTCCGGCCTTTGCACTCACCCGTGACCCTATCATTGCGCCAGCTCGAGGAGCCCAAGTAGTCCCATTCCTTTGATTTTTAGTCTGTCTGCTAGAAACCACCTGGCGTACGCCTTGATGGCCGTATGAAAAATTAAAAAAAAAAAAAAAAAAAAAAAAAAAAAAAAGAAATGAGGAGAATCTACTTTCACGTACAATAAGAATTCTCACACAACATGACGCCAGTCTGTAAATACGCGACTCCTTATGCAAGGTTTTGGTGCAGTTGATTTTCGGTGTGCAGCCACATCATTTTAACCCAAACACAGCACAGCACAGTACACAGCACAGCGCTGTTCTCTGCTTCTCATCATCGTCATCCCTCTCGGGACTGGTATCCCCAATAAGACCATCATGACGTCTTCCCATCCCAGGGATTCTGCACACACACACACACACACACACACGCACGCACGCACGCACGAAATGCTCGACCCCTTGGGAGCAACATCTGTTAAAAAATAGAATGGTAAAAGGAAGTTTTTAAAATCGACAGGTCTGTTTCGAGCGCTGGCTCTCCTCAGGATGGTTTTGGATTGTCTACTGCCGGTGTTATATGGCCCAATGTCACTGTTTACACGTGCGGATTGGCTACATGTGTTGTTCGGTTTTCAGGACAAAAACACATATGGCTTCAAATCATGGCGATCTCCACCGGCCATAGATGAAATGAAATCTTTTGAGGATAAAATGAAAAGAATGATAGCCAACATAGAATTCAAAAAAATCAAACAACGATTCCAAACATCATTAAAAAATGAAATAAAACAAATACAAAATGACAAAAAAAATATTCGTGAAGGCTGACAAAACCAGTAATTACTACAAAGGAACCAAACGAGTACTCACAACTTCTTGATAAAAACATTCAGAAAAAAACTACAAAAAAAGCTGATAAAACCATACACAACAACAACATCCGAAAAAAAGAAAAAGAACTCGTACACCACATGGATCTAGGTGACAGGGTGGAAACAACAGCAATAAAAGAAGCCTTCATAACCCTTAAAGACCATAAACCCAATTTCCACAACAACCCAACATGTAGACTAATAAACCCATCTAAATCTGAACTGGGCAAAATAAGTAAGAAAATCTTAGAAAAAGCCATAAAAAACATAAAATCAAACACTGAATACAACCTCTGGAAGAACACATATGAAGTTATCCAATGGTTCAAAAAAAAACTTAACAAACAGAAGAACACAGTATTCATCACATTCGACATAGTAGACTTCTACCCATCCATAGATGAAGAGCTACTCACTAAAGCTCTGAATTTGCTAATAAAACACACAGACATAACAGGGTCAGAAATGGAAATCATTCTTCACACCAAGAAAACTTTACTCTACAGCAGAAATGAAACATGGATCAAGAAAACGAATAAAAACTCAACATTTGATGTGACCATGGGATCGTACGACGGTGCCGAAACATGCGAACTGGTCGGACTGTTTATGCTATCCAACATCAAAAAAACAACTCGAAAGCAAGTCGGACTGTACAGAGACGACGGCCTCGCCGCGCTAAACAACAATCCAAGAACCATCGAAAACAAGAAAAAAGAACTATGCAAAATTTTCCAAAACCAAAACTTTAAAATCACCATCGAAGCAAACAAAAAGGTAGTGAACTACTTAGACATAACACTTGACCTCAACAACCACATATATAAACCATACAAGAAACCTAATGACACACCCATTTATGTAAACATCAAAAGCAACCACCCACCATCTATACTAAAAAACCATACCCAATGGCATAAACAAGAGATTATCTAATCTGTCACATAATGAAAGAGTATTCAACAACGCAGCAGCAGAATACCAAGAGGCATTGCAAAAAAAGTGGTTACAGCTACAAACTACAATACAACCCAGATAACAACATGAACAAAAACAAAAAAAAAGCAGGAAAAGGAAAATCACATGGTACAACCCTCCATATGATGGACGAGTAAAAAACAAACGTAGGGAAAGAATTCTTCAAAATTTTGACAGCATCCTTCCCAAAAGAACACAAATTGTCCAAAATATTCAACAAGAACACCATCAAACTATCATATCATTCATGCATGCCTAACCTTAAAAATATAATTGATTCATCCAACAAAATGAAAAGCAACACAGCAAAGAAGGGTGAAGAAAGGAAATCCTGCAATTGTACTAAAAAAAAAGAACAGTGTCCCTTAAGCAACAAATGCCTCTATAACAACATTGTATACCAAGCCACTGTGACATCAGAAAATGAAAAAGAAACATACATAGGGATCACTGAAAAATCACTTCAAAACCAGGTACGCAAACCATAAACAGTCATTCAACAAAGAAAAATACAAAAACCAAACAGAACTGAGCAAATATATTTGGAGACTTAAAGACAAAAAAAAATAAACTATAACATATCCTGGAAAATCATAAAAAGGGCATCACCACAAA
>JADBJO010025315.1:20000-22500 GCA_016801955.1 Conus betulinus
CGCGCGCGCATGTGTGTGAGAGTGTGTGTGAGAGTGTGTGTGTGTGTGTGTGCGTGTGTGTGTGCGGGGTGTGTGTGTGTGTGTGTGTGTGTGTGTGTGTGTGTGTGTGTGTGTGTGTGTGTGTGACAGTGTGCGCACGTGTGTGTGTGTGTGCGTGCGTACGTGTGCGGGCGTGCGCGCGCGCGCGTGTATGTGTGTGTGTATGCACGCGCGTGTGTGTATATATGCTGTGTGTGTGTGTGTGTGTGTGTGTGTGTGTGTGTGTGTGTGTGTGTGTGTGTGTGTGTGTTTGATGAACGAATGGTAGGCATACGTGATCGATCATTACGGCAGTCTAAAATTCTTTTTTGTCGTTGCTAAATTCTTGTCTGACCTTTGATCCTTGAAGACATTGTTTACTTGTTTGTACTGAAAAGGAAACGCATCTTACACGGGGAAAAATGATTCTGAGACTATCATTTTCCAACTCTCTCTCTCTCTCTCTCTCTCTCTCTCTCTCTCTCTCTCTCTCTCTCTCTCTCTCTCTCTCTCTCTCTCAAGACAAGTCCTGTTGAGTCTTGAGTCTTGACTCTCTCTCTCTCTCTCTCTCTCTCTCTCTCTCTCTCTCTCTCTCTCTCTCTCTCTCTCTCTCTCTCTCTCTCTTTCTCAGGACAAGAGTCCTGTTGAGTCTTGAGTCTTGACTCTCTCTCTCTCTCTCTCTCTCTCTCTCTCTCTCTCTCTCTGGTAAAATAACGTTTCATTTCGTTTCGTATCTTTCGTTTCGTTTCAAATCTCCATCTCTCGTCTCCCAATGTAAGTCTTGATAATCACGTGTCTTTTCCTTATGACAGTTCCATCGTCTCCTGTAGTGCTTGCGTGTTTGCGAGCATGCTTGTGACTGATCGTAGTCACATACATGTGGTGCCTGCACGCAATGTGTGCAGGGGAACGTCGTCTAAATTATGGAACATTTTTTTTTTTTTTTCTTCTTTTTTTTTTTCTTTTGAGGTTCATATCAACAAGAAGAGAAAGAGATTCCTAAAATGAGATTGCTGAAATGACGATTGACTTTAATAATAACAAGCATCTCAAAGTTGCAACAGACAGTACGAACGCATATTGTCAGTCATATGTTATAGTGTTTTTCAAGCAGAAAAAAAAAGAAGAAAATCCGTACGAGATATCTTGGTGAATGCTGTGACGCAATCATTTTGAAAACAAAAACGGAACAATTTGAAATGATCTTGATAAGGCTATGATCGTTCCAGTATGTCACATTTGAATAAGCTTATATACAGTGTTACAGAATTACAGAAAGAAAAAACGGTCTCAAAAGCATGAAAATTCCCATAAGCGTTTTTCGTTTCATTGGTAAATGGTAAAGAATCAACAATCAAGAAAATCATCTCTCTCTCTCTCTCTCTCTCTCTCTCTCTCTCTCTCTCTCTTATGGACCAGGGAGGACATAGTGTTAAGGGAAAAAATCTTTATGTATACTGTATGGCTAAACAATATTAATATGTGTATGAATAGCTTGGATATGCATGTGTGTGTGGTGTGTGTGTGTGTGTGTGTGTGTGTGTGTGTGTGTGTGATGTGAGCCGTTTTATCCATTTCGGCGGTTTCAAATTCAACGCAGCATACTGTTGTCTTCCACCTCATTAATTTCAGTGAGCAAAAAATAGCGGAGACATAAATGCTTTACGACTCTGCAGAGAAGCGATGTCAGAGACGGCATCCACTCAGCATTTCAGATGTTGGAAGTTTATGCTGATTATGACGTTTCCAGACAGTTGTTGCCTCTGTCAGCAGCACCTGCATGAATTACAGTTTGTTGATTACCTGGTGCCCTACTTTCGCCATGCCACCGCCGAGGTTGTCGTTTGCCGTGAGTCAACGGGAGAGAAGAATGATCAAATTTCGGCAAGTGTTTCCCCTTGTTAACAAACCAACGGAGGGGATAAAAAAAAATAAAAAATAAAAAAAATAAAAAAAAAAAACTTCGAACCCACTGGAGAGATGAGGAATGAAGTACTTCGACTCGTAGAGTCTTCAAAACAATGACGAAAAGATCACAATTTCATCATCACTGCATTATGACGTAATACATGTGAACGTAAATAGTGAGAGGGAAAGGTGGTGGGGGAAGAGGAAAACGAGGGGGGGAGGGGGGAGAAACATGCGGACGGGGGAAGCTGTGATCAGGTTTAGTCTTTGATGTTGAGGCCATCTGGTGCTGTAGTACCGAGATGGTGGATGATCTGTTTCTCCATGTTCTCTCTCTTGAAGGAGTCACCAGTGCTGGTTGTGCTAGACCACTGATATAGAGAAGTGGGTTATGCTGTGGGGATCGGTGTTGAAGTGTATAACCAGCCACTGGGGTTCGCTTTTTCTGGAGGATGCTGTCCCTGTGTTCTTTGCAGCGATCTTCCAGTGTGCGGTACGTCTCGCCTACGTAGATGCGACCGCACAGGCTGCAGTGGACAACATATACTAAATCACTGGTTTGGCAGGTGAAACT
>JADBJO010025316.1:0-23940 GCA_016801955.1 Conus betulinus
GATCCAATAAGTAAACAAGCACCCCCATCAGGACTATAATGTCTCCTACTCCTTTCTTCCTTTGAACAAGGGGGGCACTCCTCTCTCTTTCAGCACCCTATTCTTCCCTCCAACCTTTCTTTATTCTTCGGTTATCCATGGGGACCCTCCGAAAAAACCAACGTCTTAACTTCTCCCCTCTCCACTCCCCCGTGGACAATTAGCAAACATGCTTCTTTGTTCCAATGTTTCTTCTCGTACAGATCTTGCAAAGCAGAAAACCAGTTTGTGGACCTTTCCAACCCTCCATTCCAAATCCTTCCCTCCCCACATAACCACAATTTCTTTTTCTTTCCTCCTTAGTCCTTTTACTGATTTCTTTTCTTTCCTGGATGTTTTAAGACACAGTGCCCCATTACCTTCGCCGTTTATTAGACAAGTCAAACCATCCACATTTTTTTTTTCTTAACAGTAATCACGAAATTCTCTCTTTAAACCACCCGTTGCAATTTTTCATTTTCACAGGGATAGACCCAAAAATCCAAGTTTTCATTGCACCCTTTGATTACACAAGAGACAAGAGAAACGCCTCAGGTTCCTTTCTAAAGCATCAGCGCCTAAGACTACTCGCCAATTTAACGACATTTAAAAAACATACGACTCTAACATTTCGCGCCATTGATCAGATACACTAAGCTTCCCTGCTAGTGCTATTTCACCCTGCCTCGCAATCCCCCCCCCCCCCCCATTCACTAGTGTTCCTCGTCCACCTTGTTATACTGGTGTGACTACAGCCCATCTGTTTTTATTACCTCACTTGACGCCTTGGGTAATGACAATTCACCCCCGGACCCCCCCAGATATTTTCCCCCCACCATTTTTCACTATTCTATAGTTATATAAACACATATTTTTTCAAAATTCACAATTACTTCCTTTTATTTACATATTCCCCACCCCCCCCCCCCCTACAACTCCACATATTATCCCCTTCCGTTTCATATGCTTCATGGTTTCTGTCCTGTTACTGTCTGCTCTCTCTCTCTCGTCTCCCCCTTTTTTCATACTCTTCTCCTCGCTTTCCCCTCCCTCCCCCCCCCTATCTCTCTCTCGCTCCTCTCTATCTCGATCTTTTGCTAATTTGGCATTGGTTTTCTTTTTCCTCCTCCCCCCCACCCCCCCCCCCCCTCCGCAGCAAACCCCCCAGGAAACGGTTGGCGCCCTCCCCCTTTAAGAATATAAGTCTTCACTCCCGCCCCCCACCCCCCAGTAAAATACATCATAATAACTTGGTTCAATAATAATCGTTGCTCCCGGTGTTTTCCCTGTTCCCCGCCCCCCATCTTGGCTATATATTGTCTTCTTCCCTATTATTCTTGTTCCAGACCTATCATTGTCTCTTCTCTCTCACTCTCTCTTCTTCATTTCTCTTCTCTCTTTCACCCCCATCCCATTCACCTCCCCTCCCACCTCCCCTCATATCCCTCCCTCCTATTCTCTCTTCTAGCTTCTCTCTTCTCTACTCCTCCTCCCTTCTTTTCGTGTTCTTTCTGACCCAAAGTCGGTCCACACGGATTTCGCGACAGGGTTGGCACACTTATTGCGCCTGCTCCTTCGGCACCCCAAGTGTTGTACCCCTTGGAGCCGCGCACACCAGATCCTGAATGCACGGCGACGGAGGGTGGACCACGTGAAAGCGGGCAGCACAGATTCCGCTGAAGGATTCTCGCTAGATTAGCAGACATACCACACTCCACATTATGTCAGATCCGGCCGCCCAAAAGCCTAGTCTCCCAAGTCCAGGCACACTAGGTCAGGTGCCATCGCACCCCTATCTGCGTTCGCTCCCCTTCTGCACATACACCACACCACACCACAAACACAAAAACACACACACTACCATATACACACACAACCACACACCACAACACACATTCACACACTACACTCAACCCCACCTCACCTTCACTCTACACACACAACGTACGCGGGGAGCCGGGCGGCACCTCCCACACACGCACAACGCACGCATCGCACAGCATAGCGACCGCACGCAAACACGCACCCGGTTTAGGCACATTCATACACACAAACACACACACACACACCACACATTCTATTTTCACATATTCACAACATCCACATCACAACAACACATTACCACACCAGATAGTATAGATAGAAGATTAGAAGATAGATAGATATGATAGAACTAGATAGTATTAGATAGATAGATAGTATAGATAGATGTATGATAGATTAGACCCCGACGGACTAATGAGAGAAGTCATTAGATCATAGATATTGGATAGATACGCGTTAGGTAGGTAGTTGTTAGGTGGCTAGGTAGGGTAGGTAGGTAGGTAGGTAGGTTTTGGCGGCAGCACATACTATTTTAATATACCGACGTCAGATGACGTTGTCGCTTCGTCGTTAAACCAGTCCATTAGTGTTTCTTTCTACCTGTGGTCCCTCCTTCAACTTGGCGCCGTTTGTTTATCTTCCTTCTCTCTTCTCCCCCCTTCTTTCTTGTCTCCCTGCATCACTACTTCTCTCTCTCTCTCTCTCTCTCTCTTATACTGTTCTCGTCTGTCTGTCTCTTCTCTCACAGTACAGCCTTTGTCACTTTTACTAATTATGCATACCAAGAAACGTTTCCTACTCACTTCCCCACTTGTTACCCCCACTCTTAGTCATTTGACACCCCCCGCTCGCATCTACCCCCTACCATCCCCTCCCCCCTCTTTTCCCCCCTGTGTCCTCCGCATTCCCCCCCCCTTTTCTACGCAGGTCATTGTTCGGCAGTCATGCTCTCCCTTCCCGTCATACCAGCCCCCTTCTTACACGTGGATACAGAGGCAAGTGGCTGCCTGCTTTCTTCTCTTCCCCGCTCTTTCTCTCCCCTGCTTGAAAAGCCCCCACCTTGTTCTCTTTCCCCTCTTTTTTACCGTTTTTTTCTTCATAGTTCAGGGGAAAGGGGGCGACATGTTGGTGCTATTTCCCTGTGCCACCCATTTCCCATGGTCTTCCTTTCTACCCACAACACACTGATCTTCATAATAATAATGAGTTGTATCTAATGATAATAATAAAGTAATTCTCAATAAAATGACAATACTTACGTATTATAGCGCATATTCTCGGCTTCAGAGTAGGAGACCAAGCTCTATAGCGCTTGTACAATAAATCACCCTCCTTTTTACCACCCAAACGGGCCTTTTTTCTCTATGCCTACCTGGCGTCTACGTTTTTTTCCCCCTTAGTGCCCCGGATCCCCACCGGACTTAAGAGCTAGATGATGCCAGATGGTTTTGTGCGTTATCTTTCGTTCCGGCGTTTTCCGTGTATCCGTCTAGTTTATCGTTCATAATTTCTTGTTAGTTCCTTGCATCAGCTTTCCATTTTCCCCCCTCCCCCTCCCCTCCCCCCCCCCCCCCTGTTTTATAACTCCAGTTTGCCCCCCGGCTTCATGCTCCCCTATTTGCCCCTGTAACGTTGCCCATCCATACAACGGCCACAAACTGGCCTCTTCCTACTCTTCCCCCGACATGTTGCCTGGTGATTGATGGTGGGTGTCGGTGTGAATTTGGGACATATTTTACGGTGTGTGCCAGAGATGTTATGCGGCGTTCACACATCGGAAACCTCGTATATAGTCCTCATTCGAAAGGACTGTATTATATCGTACTTTATAGAGGTGCCCCATTGGTCATCGTGGGGCATAGCCACTCGCGACGATTATGTTCGCGCTCTTCCACTTTGATCAGTAAGCGGTTTTGTTAAAGTTCAGATTGGTTTTCCCAGTTTGCCGACGGTTCTGTTTTGAAAACAGTTTTGAATCTCGTTTGTTGGCTTATCCTGAGGGAATAAGTCTACCGATAAGCGGACTGGTCATCCAGTACAGCCTTGTTTAAACCTGAAGAACGTTCCACATTGGTTTCTTTTTCTGAACTTGTGGTCAGCAGGCCGGCTCATTCGGGTTGTTTCTTTCCTCATCTTGTCAGCCATCTTGATTTTGTTTGATATTGTTCAATCAGTCAGTCGTGTCTGGTTTGTCTGAGGTCTAAGAAATTATGGTTGGTAATTTATACCCTTTTTTATTGATTCCGTTTTTTTTTTTTTTTTTTTAAATTTTCCTATACTTCATGATCATCCCTAACCTAATGCTATATTATTGATCTCTCCCTGTTTCACATTTATCCGTTAGTAACTCAACGCGTATTGGGTTCAGATTCTTCTGTTTGATAGCCTGCATTAGAAGATTTCTTTATGCTCGCGTATTCTTGTTTTCCACTATTTTCCCTCTCATAGCTTTACTGTTATTTACACTGAATATGCAGGAAACGCCGAGGTGTCTACACGTTCCTCACAGGTGTTATCTGTTTGCTTATTTTAAACGTAACCTAATCTTCTATCTTTTATGTTTCTTCTTTTTTTTTTTTTTTTTTTGTGGGGGGGGGGGGGGGGGGGGGGGAGGGGGGGGGGGGGGGGGGGGGGGGGGGGGGGGCGGGGGGGTGGGGGGGGGGGGGGGGGGGGGCTGGATTACGAGGATTCATGTTTTGCTGTTTTGTAAAGTGCATTCTCTCAGTGTCTCTTCCCATGTATACTCTCATATATTTGCTCCAAATGTTGGTCCGTATTTCAAAATCGCCGTACTTGAATACTGCTCTGTTCGAACATCCATTGTAACTCTCTCTCTCTTTCTACGTTGCTTATCTCACCCGTGTTAAAATCTCCACTATAACCACACTAAGGCACCGAGTTCCAATTGTTTCTGTGTTCGTGTGTTCTTCTTTTTTTTTCCCTTTTTCCCTGCCTGCAAATACTGGTATAATTGTATTTAAAAATGTTTTACGTTTTTTCCGTATTTTATCGCAGAAATCCTCTAAACTCTCTCTCTCTCCTCCCTCTCTTCTCTCTCTCCTCATCGCTCCCCTCTCACTCTCTCTCTCCTCTCTCTCCTCTCCTTTGGAGTGGCTTCCCGTGTCTGGCTCCCCAGCAAGACGTGTGTATCAGCTGCTCCGATAAATTTCCTTTCTTTCTGTCCTAAATCAATTGTACAATCGTTCAACCTTCCTGGTGAAAGGTCCTGCCATGTACTTTGGAAGCCATACTCAATGCTGCACTCAAGGATTGATGATTGATCGTTTTTCGTTAAAAGTGAGGGCCGTAGTAAAAAAAAAAAAAAACACAAACAAAAAAACAGTCCTAATCATTCTACGCTTACTTAACAGCGATTACCGACTACCCCCTTGTTCCACCAGAAGGGAAAACCACAGTGCGGTGTATGTTACGGAAATGTCCGTCACAGGTGAACAGAGACACGCACAGAGCTTGAGGCCCATAGAGCAGGACAGCAGAAAAAACGATGAATGAACATTCACTTTTCCCGTCGAATTGGTTTTTTTTTTTTGCCGACGCCACCAAGCATGCTTTGTGTTGATAAAACTGACAACAACCCAAACTGCCAGTGGCGACATTTTTTGTTTGTTTGATGGTATAATAGCCGCCCCTCTCTAACTCCATCTCCCGGCCTTTCGCGAGATACACAGCACAGTGACATCCAGCAAGAAATCCACATGGAGCGTTGTGACACGCAGGCTGTGACATGACACACCATGAAGCCTCTGTGGCTGGCAATCGTGCCTGTCCAGCTTTTGTGTTGGTCAAGACTGTGGTTTTTGAGCTCTGTGACGTTGTACGTGAGCAAGAACCCGACACTTGTTACCACAGGAGAGACAAATACACAACGGAAAACTGAAGAGCCGAAGCAAATGGGAGCGATTGTGATTCTCAGTGTATAGATGATCCCGAAGCCATTTCTCAGTTGCAGTAGCCACAAAGTGATTTCTTCTTACTATGTGACAAGAAGTGGAATCATGGGCATACTACAGGAGATGAAAAGGAGCCACAGACAATTCTCACTGTTCTCACGGTGACCATGTGAAAGTGACTTTTCAGCGACAGCACAGCTGTCACAAACAACCGCCTGACGTCGTGGTGACTGTGGATGAACACGTTTGCCAGTTGCATTGACAGTGTCGTATTGGTGTTACATTGCTTCCGTGATTTGGTTTCCTTATTACGATGGGTTTTTTTTTCTGATCCCCCATGTGTATTGTTTGTATTATTCTGTGACAGTTATTTCGTGAACAACCCCTCCCCAGTTACCCTTGAGATGGACTTTGTACGCTATATCTCAATAAACGTTTTCATTCATTCTCATCTCTCTCTCCTGTTTGTTTCGTTCCTTTCGTCTCTCTTCATCTCTCGTCGCTCTCTCTCATCTCTTCGGCTGTTCGTCTGTCTCGCTCCTCCTCTCTGCCCTACTCTCTCCCCTCGATCCCTCCTCGCTCTCTGACGCCCTCTCTGTCGGTCTGTTCGTCTCGTTCCCTCTTCTCTCTCCCCTCTCTCTCTCCTTCCCTTCTTTTCGTCTGTTCGCGGCTCCTCTCCCGCTCCATCCTCTCCACTCTTCGCTCTCGCTCTTCTCGCTCTCGTCCTCTCTCTCTCTCCTCGCTCTAAGCTCCCTCCCGCATTCTCGCTCTTCGCTCCTCTCTGTGCTCATGTATTTTTTCTAACCTGTTTGTCCCGTCTGTCCGCTCCGTCCCTGTCTTCCAGTCTGCCTGCCTACATGTGCCTGTCTGTCTGCCTGTCTCTTGTGTTCTCTAGTTCTGTCAGAATGTCTTCATGCGTGTGTATGGTGATATAGTGTGGGTGTGTGTTTGTGTGTAGTTCGTGGGTGTGGTGTGTGTGTGTGTGTGTGTGTGGTGCTCTGTGTGTGTGTGTGTTGTGGCGCGCGCCGCGCGCGCGCCACGTGGGTGGCTGTTGTGTGTGTGTGTGTATGTTTGTATGTGTGTGTGTGTGTCCTGTCTGTCCCTTTGTCTCCCCCCCCCTCTCTCTCTCTCTCACCTTAAGGAGAGTGTAAATCAAATCCATTATACCCCAAAAAGGTCCTGGACAGGGCGCGCTTATCAATGACCCAACCGTTCCCCATGGAAACCAGCAACATGGTCGTTACGAATATGGGGTTAGCCCCTAGCTCCTGAAACCCACGTTCAGATCACATGTAAATGCATGTTAGTTCTGTCTCTTTAATGTGGGTCAGCCTCAACTCCTGAAAAAGCCACGTTCAGATTACAGGTCAAATGCATGTCAGTACTATACTATCTCTGTACATGGGTATATATTTATTCATTCATGCATTTATCTATCTATTCATTCATTTTACTATATATAGTTGTATTAATTAGTTGTTTTATTTATTTGTGTGTTGGTGTATCTACGTGCGCGCGCGCAAGCGCGCACACACACACACACACACACCACACACACACACACACCACACACACACACACACACACAGAGCCAGTCTCTCAAACCCACGTTTCAGATCATATATACACGTACATTAGTCCCATCTCTTAATTTCGATCCCCGCCTCACCCCTGAAGCCACGTTCGAATCACATAGAAATGTTTGTAAGTCCTCTGTCTTTAACACGGGTCAGCCTCAACTCCTGAAAAGCCACGTTCAGATCACACTAGAAATGTATATATCTCTTTAATGCGGGTCGGCCTCAACTCTGAATGGACGTTCAGTCCTACTGCTTTTATATGGAAGGAAATATTAAAATGAAGCAGGCAAAAGTAAAACAGTAAAGAAGAAAAACACGTAGGATAACTTTTTTCTCCCACGATGAAATAATTACAGACCCGTAAACTACTCTAAACGAACGTTACTCACGACACCAAATCGCGCAGAGTACACAGAACAAGCAATGAAACAATGCTGTGCAGGTCTCGAATTGATGTTAATTTGTATTTGTTCATTTCTCCAGTTGTTCTTGCAGTGTAGATGTGTCAGGTGCGAGGTATATTGGGAAACTTGGAGCATCCGTTTCTCGGGGGGTTGTCTTCTTGTTTGTTCTGTGTGCTCCGTGTTGTCATTTCTGCTAGGCGAATTGCTGGCATAAGCAGCATTCGCCCTGGAGTTATGGGCCTGTTAATTATTTCATCATCGTGGGAGCAAAAGTTACTCAAAGTGTTTGTTATTTATTCTTTGATATGGGTCAGACTCAACTCCACGTTCAGATCATTCCATATAAATGTTCAAATCATTCCATATAAATGTATGTTAGTCCTACTTCTTTAACACGGGCCAGACTTAAGTGATTTAGATCACGTACAAATGTACGTTAGTCCTATCTCTTTAATATGGGGTCAGCCTCAGCTCCTGTAAAAAAAAAAAAAAAAAAAACCACGTTCTGATCACATATCCATGGGTGTTAGTCCTATCTCTTTAATATGGATCAGCCTCAGCTAAAACCACGTTCAGATTACATTTTTATATGTTTAGTCCTACCTCTTTAATATGGACTACTGAAACCACGTTCTGGTCACATTCATGGGTTTTTAGTCCTACCTCTTTAATATGGATCAGTCAACCTGATGTTACGTTCTGATCACACCTCATGGGTGTTAGTCCTATCTCTTTATATGGATCAGCCTCAACTGAAACCACGTTCTGGTCACATATCCATGGGTGTTTAGTCCTACCTCTTTAATATGAATCAGCCTCAAATGAAATCACGTTCTGGTCACATATCCATGGATGTTAGTCCTATCTCTTTAAGATGGATCAGCCTAAACCGAAGCCATGGTCAGATCATATATCAATGGGTGTTTGTCCCATCTCCTTAATATGGATCACCCTCAACTGAAGCCACGTTCTGGTCACATATCCATGGGTGTTAGTCCAATCTCTTTAATATGGATCAGCCTAAACCGAAGCCATGGTCAGATCACATGTCAGTGGGTGCTAGTCCTATCGCTCTAATTAATGTGGATCATCCTCAACTCCTGAAGCCACGTTCACATCACTTATCAATGGGTGTTAGTCCAATCTCGTCAAGGATCAGCCTCAATTTCTGAGGCCCACGTTCAGATCTTATACAAATGTATGCTAGTCCTATCACTTTGATATGGAAGGGAAATCTTAAATGAGGCAGGGGAAAGTAAACAGTAAACAGCAAACACGTAGGCAAACTTTTCCTCCCACGATGAAACGATTACAGGCCCGTAACTCCAAACGAACGTTGCTTGAGACACCAAATCGCCCGGCAGAAATGACGACACAGAATACACAGAACAAACAAGGACACAACCCCTACAACGATGTTCTAAACTTGCCCATATACCCCGCACCTGACACACCCAACTACACAGCAACAACAACTGGAGAAACGAACACACACAAATTAACATCAATTCGAGACCTGCACAGCCTTTTCGAGTTGTTACTGTTCGTCTATGTGATTGTTTGACTTTATTACAGATCGAAAAGGCTGTGCCAGTCTTGAATTAATTTTTAAGTTTTTTGTTGTTTATTACCTTGTATTGCCGACTTACAGAGTTGTGTTCATTAGTGACATTTGCATGGATTATCACCTTGTTTCGCTTACCCACAGCGTGGTTCATCAATATCATTTTCATGGACTATTACTTTGTATTGACCAATTACAGCATGGCTCATTAACGTCATTGCCATGGATTATTACTGTCTATTGCCAATTAGAGAGTGGTTCATTAACGTCATGGCCATGGATTATTACTGTCTATTGCCCTATTACAGAGTGGTTCATTAACGTCATGGCCATGGATTATTACTGTCTATTGCCAATTACAGAGTGGTTCATTAACGTCATTGCCATGGATTATTACTATTGCCCTTTTACAGAGTGGTTCATTAACGTCATGGCCATGGATTATTACTGTCTATTGCCATTACAGAGTGGTTCATTAACGTCATGGCCATGGATTATTACTGTATATTGCCCTTTTTTACTGAGTGGTTCTTAACGTCATGGCCATAGATTATTACTGTCTATTGCCAATTACAGAGTGGTTCATTAGCGTCATGGCCATGGATTTATTACTGTCTATTGCCAATTACAGAGTGGTTCATTAACGTCATTGCCATGGATTATTACTGTCTATTGCCAATTACAGAGTGGTTCATTAGCGTCATTGCCATGGATTATTACTGTCTATTGCCCTATTACAGAGTGGTTCATTAACGTCATTGCTATGGATTATTATTGTCTATTGCCCTATTACAGAGTGGTTCATAAACGTCATGGCCATGGATTATTACTGTCTATTGCCCTATTACTGAGTGGTTCATTAACGTCATTGCTATGGATCATTACTGTCTATTGCCCTATTACAGAGTGGTTCATTAACGTCATTGCCATGGGCTATTTCCCTGTTTTGCCAAATTACAGCGTTTTTTCTTGTGTCATTGTCATGGAGTATTACCTTGTATAGACCAATCATAGCATTATTCACCAATATCATTGTCATGGATTATGAAACCATATTGTCCAACCTCAGCGTTGTTCAACAATGACATTGTCACGGTTTGTTACCTTGTATTGCCCAACCACAGCGTTGTTGATGAATCCATGCGCGAAGACGACCCCCCCACAACACGTAGAATGTGCAATAGCGAAACAATTGCTTTGGAGCCACTCCTCCTCCTCCTCCTCCTCCTCCTCCTTCTCCTCCTCCTTTTCCTCCTCCGTTGTCTTCATCAGCTTTCTGCACCGTCTGTAGCTCTGTCTCTTGCGAGCTGAAAAAAACAAAGTTTAACGACTGACACCAGAGCCACAAGAGTCGATGCTGCACCACAACATTATGTTCAGAAAAAAGATGTCGTTGGCTTGGACGGTTTTAGTCAAGGAAGAACCCTACATTGGTGGTTTTTTAACCTCAGTGAGAGAATAGTAGGATTAGGCAAGGAGAAAACGTTATTCAATCTCAATACTGTCACCACACCCCACCACAACATGCACAACATAGGCTACAATGAAGGAGGGGGGGGGAGGAAGGACAACGTGGCGAGGGGGGTGACGGGTGGAAAGTTGCGGTGGTGAGCGTGTAAAAGAGAGTGAGTGAGAACGAACGACGAACGAACGAACGAACGAATCTTTTTTAATGAGGGAAAAAGCGGAATAAGCACAAAATGCTTTTTTTTTACATCCGGCCCTCAATAAAGGGGGAAATATATAGAAAATGCAATACAACATCAGCAAAACTAATCTAGAATAGAAGTAAACATGCATAAACGCTATAAATAGAAAGAGGAAATGGTTAACACAAAAGAACAGAGACAACCAATGCCTGAAGAGAGAGGGAAAGAGAGAGTGAGTGAGAGTGAGAAAGAGAGAGAGAGAGAGAGAGAGAGAGAGAGAGAGAGGGGAGAGAGAGAGAGGGGAGAGAGAGAGAGAAGAGAGAGAGAGAGACAGACAGACAGACAGACAGAGAGACAGAGATCTTATGATAAATGTGTGTGCTTGGGTGTTTTTTTTTCTTCTTGTTTTTTTTTTTTTTTTTACTGTTTTCTCGTAACATTTTACTTTTAGAAGAGCTTTCCTCATTGAAACCCAGGCAATGGCACTCCGTATTTTTTTCAGGGCTATTGCCACGCAGGGTCCTGTTCTGAAGGAAGAGAGAGAAAAAAAAAAAAAAAACGGCGATAAAGACATCACTGAATATTCTGTCATGATGCGTACACTTGCAACATCTTGAAGCTAGTACAAGCCGGCCATGAGGAGGGAGTCAGGAATGCTCCTTAATAAATCAGTGATTCCAGTTCAAAAGGGTGCTCTTTTCTTTCCGAGGGTGATGATCCTCCGGTCTCCTGCTTATCCCCGCATTCTTTTGCGCGCCCCCCCCCCCTCTTTTTCTTTTCTATATAATGTGGATCCTTCAGCCTCCGATGTTTTTCCACCCACTCTTTTTTTAACGTGTTTTTTTTTTCTCCCTTCCTCTTCCTCAGTAAGTCCTTATTCACCAGACAAATCTGTATGTTCTAAGAGAGATCAACGTTCGGAATCGGACCTTATATGTTGGTGTTTAATACAAGCGTTCCTAAGTTTACTAACTTGTGGTGTACTGACACTTTTATTTTGTGTATTTATAGCAAAAATAGCGTATATGCGTAGAAGAGAGACGGGCACATAGACAGACAGAAAACAGAAAGAAGAAGACGAAAGAAAGAAAGGCACACGAGGACCAGTGAACATGGTACGTGATGCACTATGAATTGATATATGGTTTGAATATATTTACGAATTTGAGTCCAACCCCCCCCCCCACCCCCCCCCCCCCCTCCCCCAGTCCTCTCTATCTCTCTCTCCCGTCCTTTTGCGCATGTCTCGTAAGTCACTTGTGGAATGAAGAAGCGGGAAAAAAAAAAGAGTACAAGGATAACACAAGAAACGAACATACAACGATGGAAGGGAGAAGTATTGTAGAAGTGGATTATGTATAATCTGGGAAGTTAGACCATTCCCTTAGTGTGGTTATCATTGTAACGAAAAGAATACATTAAAAGAAGAGCACAAAATAGATTGAAAATGATACGCTAACATTGAATACATGAAGTGGTAACTAAATCAATGATATCCTAGAACTAGTCAAACAAAAACGTTATGACGAGGACAGATTTCAAAATGCTACGCGCTTATTTAAGGAACAGTCAAAACTCAAGGAAATGATGATTGAACTGGCATGCTATACACACACTCAGGAATGTCTTAAGGGCAATCTGACATCGCACAGGGGACAGCTAGCGTCCAGTGTGGGCAGTGCATCACTACCCATGTAGTATAGATGTGTACAGAAGACTGCGAACACAGAAACGTGCGATGGACTAACTTAACATTAAAAAAATTTAGTTGTGTAGACGTGTGTGTGGGGAAAAGTGTGGCTTGTATGCAAACCATGAATGAAGGCGTTGGAACTCAGACTACCAGAACTTTGGGCTGAGAGAGAGAGAGAGAGAGAGAGAGAGAGAGAGAAGAGAGAGAGAGAGAGAGAGAGAGAGAGAGAGAGAAACAGACAGACAGACAGACAGACGGACACAGAAACAGAGACAGACAGACAGCGAGACAGACAGAGAGAGACAGAGACAGAGAGAGAGAGAGAGAGAGAAGACAGAGACAAAGGCAGACAGACAGACAAACTGACTGAATGATCGACATACAGACAGACACACAGACAGACAGATAGAAACAGAGAAAGAGACTGCGAGGGATTGACGACAGACAGACACAGACAGAAACAGAGAGAGGGGGGGGTGGGGGGAGAGAGAGGGAGAGAGAGAGAGAGAGAGAGAGAGAGAGAGAGAGAGAGAGAGAGAGAGAGAGAGAGAGAGTGACAAGTTAAAGACGGGTATTGTCATTACCGCATGCTATGATACGTATCACGCTTCGCTTTTTTTCCATTCTTTGGCAAGTAGCCGTCTCTCCTTAAAGCCTCTCGTTTGTGTGTCAGAAGTCACGTGGGCTGTGATGACGACACTCTCCTGCGGGACAGCCGTGGCATCAAATCCAATCAGCTCACGATGGCTCAAACGGTCATTGCAGCGACCCGGGCAATCCTGCCGTCCACAAGCTTACACAGCACTGACCACCCTCTCCACAGCACTGACCATCTCACAGAGCATTGACCACCTCACACAGCACTGACCATCTCACAGAGCACTGACCACCTCACACAGCACTGACTATCTCACAGACCATTGACCATCTAACAGAGCATTGACCATCACAGAGTACTGACCATCTAACAGAGTATAGACCACCTCACAGAGCATTGACCATCACAGAGTATTGACCATCTCACAGAGCATTTACCATCTCACAGAGTATTGACCATCTCACAGAGTATTGACCACTTCACACAGCATTGACCACCTCACACAGCATTGACCACCTCACACACAGCATTGACCACCTCCAGCACACATCACCATTGACCACCTCACACAGCATTGACCATCTCACAAAGTATTCACCACCTCTCACACAGCATTGACCATCTCACAGACTATTGACCATCTCACAGAGCATTGACCCCCCACCTCACACAGCACACAGCATTCACACTCACTGACCACACCTCACAGAGTATTGACCATCTCACAGAGCATTGACCATCTCACAGAGTCATTGACCATCTCACAGAGTATTGACCACCTCATAGAGCATTGACCACCTCACACAGCATTGACCACCTCACACAGCACTGACCATCTACCACAGCATTGACCACCTCACAGAGCATTGACCACCTCACACAGCATTGACCATCTCACAGAGCATTGACCACCTCACACAGCATTGACCTCCTCACAGAGCATTGACCACCTCACACAGCATTGACCATCTCACAGACTATTGACCAAATCACATAGTATTGACCACCTCACACAGTATTGACCATCTCACAGAGCATTGACCACCTCACACAGCATTGCCATCTCACAGATGACCATTGACCACCTCACACAGCACTGACCACCTCACAGAGTATTGACCAACCACATGTTCCACACACAGCATTGACCATCTCACACAGCTATTGACCATCTCACACAGCATTGACCACCTCACACAGCATTGACCACCTCACACAGCACTGACCACCTCACACAGCACTGACCATGTCACACAGCACTGACCATCTCACAGAGTATTGACCATCTCACAGAGCATTGACCACCTCACACAGCATTTGACCATCTCACACAGCACTGACCACCTCATACAGCATTGACCACCTCACACGGCACTGACCACCTCACAAGAGTATTGACCACCTCACAGAGCGTTGATCATCTCACAAGCACTGACCATGTCACACAGCACTGACCACCTCACACAGCACTGACCACCTCACACAGCACTGACCACCTCACACAGCATTGACCACCTCACACAGCATTGACCACCTCACACAGCATTGACCACCTCACACAACATTGACCACCTCACACAGCATTGACCATCTCACACAGCATTGACCACCTCACACAGCTTTGACCATGTCACACAGCACTGACCATCTCACACAGCACTGACTACCTTACACAGCATTGATTATCTCACCATAACCATGCATCTCAACAAACCACTGCCACCTCACACAGAACTGACCACCTCACACAGCACTGACCATCTCACACAACACTGACCATCTCACACAGCATTGACCACCTCACACAGCATTGACCACCTCACACAGCATTAACCATGTCCATCTCACACTGACCTTACACCACTGTCATCTCTCGCACAGCATTGACAATCTCACACAACACTGACCACCTCGGCAGCATTGACGATCTCACGCAGCACTGACCACCTCACACAGCACTGACCACCTCACACAGCATTGACCATTTCACACAGCGTTGACCACCTTACACAGCATTGACCATCTCACACAGCATTGACCATCTCACACAGCATTAACCACCTCACACAGCGCTAACCCCATCTCACACAGCATTGACCATCTCACACAGCACTGACCATCTCACAGTGACCATATACCTCACACAGCACTGACCACCTCACACAGCACTGACCATCTCACACTGCACTGATCACCTCACACAGCACTGACCATCTCACACAGCACTGACCATCTCACAGTGACCATACACCTCACACAGCACTGACCACCTCACACAGCACTGACCACCACCTCACACCGCACTGACCACCTCACACAGCACTGACCATCTCACACAGCACTGACCATCTCACACCGCACTGACCACCTCACACAGCACTGACCATCTCACTGCACTGACCACCTCACACCACACTGACCATCTCACACAGCACTGACCATCTCACACAGCACTGACCATCTCACACCGCACTGACCACCTCACACCGCACTGACCACCTCACACAGCACTGACCACCTCACACCGCACTGACCACCTCACACAGCACTGACCATCTCACACCACCGCAATGACCACCTCACACAGCACTGACCATCTCACACAGCACTGACCATCTCACACAGCACTGACCACACCTCACACCGCACTGACCATCTCACACCGCACTGACCATACCACTCACACAGCACTGACCATCTCACACTGCACTGACCATCTCACACCTGCACTGACCATCTCACACAGCACTGACCACCTCACACAGCACTGACCACCTCAACATGACCACCTCACACAGCATTGACCACCTCTCAGCACTGACCACCTCACACGCACTGACCACCTCACACTGCACTGACCATCTCACACACAGCACTGACCACCTCACACTGCACTGACCATCTCACAGTGACCATACAACCTCACACAGCACTGACCATCTCATATGACCATACACCTCACACAGCACTGACCATCTCACAATGACCATACACCTCACACAGCACTGACCATCTCACAATGACCCTGACCACCTCACACAGCACTGACCATCTCACACAGCACTGACCATCTCACACAGCACTGACCATCTCATACAGCACTGACCATCTCACACAGCACTAACCATCTCACAATGACCATACACCTCACACCGCACTGACCATTTCCGGTGACCATACACCTCACACATAACTGACCATCTTACACTGACCATACACTGCTGCTACCTCACACAGCACTGACCATCTCTCACAGCACTGACCATCAGACACTGACCACACACTACTGCGTCAAAGCGTCTCTCTCTCTCTCTCTCTCTCTCTCTCTCTCCTCTCCTCTCTCTCTCTCTGTCTCTCACTGTCTCTCTCACTCTCTCTCTCTCTCACTCTCTCTCTCTCTCTCTCTCTCTCTCTCTCGTCTCTCTCTCTCTCTCTCTCTCTCTCTCTCTCTCTCTCTCTCTCTCTCTGTCCAGCACTCTCACCTCAGCGGGAGGGGAAGGAGGGGGCCTCATGCCCCACACAGACACAGGCAGTAGCACAGCATACATGGCGCCCAGCAGTAAGAAGCTGAACGGAACTCGGTCCAGAATGACGTCCTGACTGAAATAGCTGGGACACGAATGAACAGACCGATAAGGACACGGACCCCACATAGGACCACAAACACCCCGGCACAAGCAGGTGTCTTGCTCTTCGTCCGAGCTGTTCCCCTCTACTCGTTTAACTGTCTGCCTTGTTGCGTTGTTTCCCTCTCCTGTCCCACTGGCCCCCGCGCGAGCCGCTCCTGGCAGGAAAGTTCGGTGTTTTCCGTCTCTTTTTTTTTTACTTTGCCTCCCACCTCTTTTCAGAGAAAGGTCTATGTTTTCCTTTCCGTTTACCCCCCCCCCCCCTTCCACCTCTCTTTCTTCTAAAGAAAAGTCTATGTTTTCCATTTTGCGTTTAACCCCCCCCCCCCGCCTCCTCTCCACCTCTTTCTAGAGAAATGCCTATGTTTTTCATTTCTTTACCCCTACCCCCCCCCCCCCCCCTTCCCTCTCCATCTCTTTTCAAAGAAAAGGTCTACGTTTTCCCCCCCCCCCCCCCCCCCCCCGTCCTCTCCATCTCTTTCCAAAGAAAAAGGTCTATATTTTCCTTTTCTCCACTTCTTTCCAAAGAAAAGGTCTATGGTTTTCCTTTCTGTTTACTTTCCCCCCCCCCCCCCCTCCTCTCCACATCTTTCCAAAGAAAAAGTGTACATTTTCCTTTCCGTTTACTCCCCCCCCCCCCCCCCTCCTCTCCACCTCTTTCCAAAGAAAGGGTCTGTTTTCCTTTCCGTTTTACTCCCCCCCCCCCCTCCCTCTCCATCTCTTTTCAAGAGAAAAGGTTCATGTTTTCCTTTCCTTCTAGTCCCCCCCCCCCCCCCCCCCCCCCCCCCCCACGTCCCTCCCCACCTCTTTCCAGAGAAAAAGGTCTGTGTTTTTCTTTCCTTCTACTTTGACCCCCCTCCCTCCCCCCCTCTTTCCAAAGAAAAGGTCTATTATCTTTTTCCTTTCCTTCTACTTTGCCCCCCCTCCTCCCCCTCTTTCCAGAGAAAATTCTATCTTTTCTTTTCCTTTACTTTCTTCACCTCCCCCCCCCCCCCCCCCCCCCCCCTCCCTACCCTCTTCGCAGAGAAAATGTCTATCTTTTCTTACCTTCTACTTTGCCCCTTCACCCCCCCTCCGCCCCCCCGCCACCCCTCTTTGCAAAGAAAAGGTCTATCTTTTTCCTTTCTTCTACTTTGCCTTCACCCCCCCCCCCTCCGCCCCTCCCCCCCCCCTCCCCACCTCTTTGCAGAGAAAATGTCTATCTTTTTCCTTTACCTTCTACTTTGCCTTCAGCCCCCCCCCCGCCCCCCCCCGCCCCCCCCCCCCCACCTCTTTGCAGAGAAAATGTCTATCTTTTCCTTACCTTCTACTTTGCCTCCCCCCCTTCCCCCCCCCCCCCCCCCCCCCCCCCCCACCTCTTTGCAGAGAAAATGTCTCTATCTTTCCTTTCCTTCTACTTTGCCTTCACCCCCCCCCCCCCCCCCCCCCCCCCCCCCCCACCTCTTCTGCAGAGAAAATGTCTATCTTTTCCTTACCTTCTACTTTGCCTTCAGCCCCCCCCCCCCCCCCCCCCCCCCCCCACCTCTTCGCAGAGAAAATGTCTATCTCTTTCCTTTCCTTCTACTTTGCCTTCCCTCCCCCTCCCCCCCCCCCCCCCCCCCCCCCCTCTTTGCAGAGAGAAATGTCTATCTTTTCTTACCTTCTACTTGCCTTCAACCCCCCCTCCCGCCCCCCCCCCCCTCACCTCTGCTTTTCCTTACCCTTCTACTTTGCCTTCAACCCCCCTCCCCCCCCCCCCCCCACCTCTTTGCAGAGAAAATGTCTATCTTTCCTTACCTTCTACTTTGCCTTCAACACCCCCCCCCCCCCCCCACACACACACCTGTTCGCAGAGAAAAATGTGTATCTTTTCCTATTCCCTTTCCTTTCACTGTGCCCATCTCATTCCCCACTTTTTTCCCAGGGAAATATCAGTGTTTCGCGCTCTTGTCTCACTCTGACCTACTACTCCTTAAAAGGAAAGGTCAGTGTTTTCCCCTCTCCTCCTACACTGACCTACTACTTCCTTAAAAGGAAAGGTCAGTTTTCCCCTCTCCTCCTACACTGACCTACTACTTCTTAAAAGGAAAGGTCAGAGTTTTCCCCCTCTCCTCCTACACTGACCTACTACTCCTCCTTAAAGGAAGGGTCAGAGTTTCCCCTCTCCTCCTACACTGACCTACTACTCCTCGCCCTTAAAAGGAAAGGTCAGAGTTTCCCCTCCTCCTCTTACACTGACCTACTACTCCTTAAAAGGAAAGGTCAGAGTTTCCCCTCTCCTCCTACACCTACACTGACCTACTACTCCTTAAAAGGAAGGTCAGGGTTTTCCCTCTCCTCTGACTTTGATCTACTACTCCTGGTTGTTTATTATTATAATGATGATTATTATTCTCATTATTATTATTATTATTAGTATTATTATTATTATTCTGCATTCTTATTATTATCTATCATCATCCTCATCATCATCATCTCATCATCATCATCATCACATCATCATCATCATCATCATTATCATTGTTGCTGCTCCCTGTTCTTGTTGTTGTTTTCATGTCGTAATTGCAAATGACAGAGGCATTTCCTCAACGTTTTTGACACATTCAGGCCTTCCCTCAATGAAACATCACTTTCATCACATTATAAATGAAAAAGTAAGACATACAGATACTCTCCTCTCTCTCCTCTCTCTCTCTCTCTCTCTCTCCTCTCTCTCTCTCTCTCTCTAGTCTGTGTGTGTGTTTGTGTGTGTGTGTGTGTGTGTGTGGTGTGTGTGTGTGTGTGTGTGTGTGTCCCTCTCTCTCTACTCTTCCCCGCTGGTCTGTCTGTCTGTCTCTCTGTCTGTCATGTCAGTCAGTCTATCTGTCTGTCTGATTCTCTCTTTCTCTCTCTCTCTCTATCTCTATCTCTGTCTGCATCTCTCTCTATCTCTGTCTGTCTGTCTGTCTGTCTGTTCTGTCTGTCTGTCGCTGTCTGTCTGGTCTGTCTCCCTCTCTCGTCTCTCTCCTCTCTCTCTCTCTCTCTCTCTCTCAAGTTAGCAGCCAGTATACATACGCTCCGTGTGCACTGAAGTTGTCCGGGGCCCTGTTCTCTGAATTGATAAAAGCGGAAGGATGACATTGAACGCCACTGCTCCGCCCCCGAAACCAGAATTGACAATGCCGTAGACGAGTCCCTGTTCTTGAAGTGGTGCTGAAAACAAACAGTGATCTCATTTTGCCGCCGAATGTCCTGTGCTCGTTAACTGCCTCTGAAAAATGACAGAAACCTCAGTCGACAGTGTCAGATATCATTCATTATGTATTCCTCACTGCCGTTGAGAACAGAAACCTGAGTTGGCAATGTCATATCATTCCTGTATTCCTCAGCTGCCGCTGAGAAGAGAAACCTGAGTTGGCGATGTCATATCATTTCTGTATTCCTCCTAAACTGCCGTTGAGAATAGAAACCTGAGTGGACAATGTCATATCATTCCTGTATTCATCAACTGACTGCCGTTGAGAAGAGAAACCTGAGTTGGCAATGTCATATCATTCCTGTATTCCTCAACTGCCGTTGATTCTCAAAGAGAAACCTGAGTTGGCAATGTCATATCATTTCCGTATTCCTCAACTGCCGTTGAGAAAGAGAAACCTGAGATTGGCAATGTCGTCATCATTCCTGTATTCATCAACTGACTGCCGCTGAGAACAGAAACCTGAGTTGGCGATGTCATATCATTCCTGTATTCATCAACTGACTGCCGCTGAGAACAGAAACCTGAGTTGGCGATGTCATATCATTCCTGTATTTATCAACTGACTGCCGTTGAGAAGAGAAACCTGAGTGGACAATGTCATATCATTCCTGTATTCCTCAGCTGCCGCTGAGAAGAGAAACCTGAGATTGGCAATGTCGTATCATTCCTGTATTCCTAATTTGCCGTTGAGAAGAGAAACCTGAGATTGGCAATGTCGTATCATTCCTGTATTCCTAATTTGCCGCTGCTGAGAAGAGAAACCTGAGATTGGCAATGTCGTATCATTCCTGTATTCATCCTAATTTGCCGCTGAGAAGAGAAACCTGAGATTGGCAATGTCGTATCATTCCTGTATTCCTAATTTGCCGCTGAGAAAAAGAAACCTGAGTTGGCAATGTCATATCATTTCTGTATTCCTCAACTGCTGCTAAAACAGGAACCCGAGTGGACAATGTCATATATCATTTCTCAATTGTTCAACTGCAGCCGAAAACAGAACAAAGGTAAGACGATGAACAGAAAAAAACAAGAATCGATCAATCACTTAATCAATATGAAGACTGAGAAGACAGGTGCATTAGCCTTCTACCATCGTCTCTCCTTCCCATCCGATCACTCCCACAATCCCATCCCATCCCCAACACACACACACACACACACACACACACACACACACACACACACACACACACGCACGCACGCACGCACGCACGCACGCACGCACGCACGCACGCACACACACACGCACGCACGCACGCACGCACGCACGCACACACACACACACACACACGCACGTATATTTTGTGACACAGAGAGAGGAGAGAGAGCAAGAGAGAGAGAGAGAGAGAGAGAGAGAGAGAGAGAGGAGAGAGAAATGCAGTGTAAAGGGAGAGAGAAACAGAGAGAGCAGAATAGAGAGACACACAGAGAGACAGAGTGTACGTTACTCAAAAGGCAGAGACACACAGACAGAACCGTTTAGGACATAACACCATAGACAGACAGACAGGGGGACAGGCAGACAGAGACACTGAGAGTACCTTATTCAAGCAGAGTATGGAGAACCATAGACAGTGCCCAAACCAAGGGAGGGAAGAGCACCAAAAGTGATCACCAGGGCTACAGTGGACACCTGTATTGTCACCAGGACAAGATCGCTCCTATCCTGTCAACCAGACAAAAATTTAGCTACTGATTTATCTAATTTGCTCATTTATTTATCTGCGTATTTACTTGTTAATCTGTTATTTATTTGTTTACTTCCTTCTTCATTTATCTACCTGTTTCGTTCTTTCTTTATATATGCTTTCATATATGCATTTGTTAACTTATTAATGCGTTTATCTGTTTCACGTTTATTAATGTAGTTTAATTATTATCCATAGATGAATTACATGGGCAGCCCAATGTCACCTGCATATCTCCTCACAAACTGTTGAACGCTTGGACTTCAACGGATGGTGAGTGGATAGATTCTGCAGCCGTTTGTCTTCACCGCTTGGTCGTCTTTTTCAAGTTTTGTAAAAAAAAAAAAAAAAAAAAAAAAAAGAAAAGAAATATCGGGCCCTTGAAACCATTCCTTTCACTAGGGATGTCTTCTTGTTTGTTCTGTGTGGTCGGAGTTGTCATTTCTGCCAGGCGATTCGGTGTCGTGAGCAGCATTCCTTTGGAGTTATTGAGTCCAGTTATTTTCTCACGGGAGCAAGAGTCACCCTGCTTGTTAGTTCATTCCTTCCAGTCAAATGTTTTTCACTGTCCCGTCCTGTTTACTCGTGTCCTGTTTCCGTGAGCACGTGAAATGTCCTTACCACAGCAAACAATGGAAGTCAGCAGCAAAACTGCTGACGCAAAGACCCAAAATGCCTTGCCTCTTACGAAGAATACATCGCCTGATAAACTCAAAACTCCACTGAACACAGCCATCTGAACGGGTTTCTCCGAGTGTGCTGATGTAGTAAATCATGCTTTGTGGTGAAACCAGACAACGATGGCACTGAAAATTTAGGCTCAGACCGATACTTAGACAAGCATAATTTCGAGCACTGGGGTAGCTCAGGGTTTTGCAGAATGGGTAGACAACTTTCCACAATATTTCGAAAGTACCGTAGGTGTCTTCTCTTTCATGATTACTGAGGCACAGCATTCTGAAGACCATGAGATCAGTCCTTTCTTGGAGCTTTTCGTTTCGTTTTAAGTGGATCAGTTCATTGATTTGAAATTATTTTTCAGCTTTTTTTTTTTCGTTGAAAAAGAAGCTACTTCTCCCTATACATGCTGTTTTTTTTTCTTTTTTTCATAATCTCTATATTCTATATTCTATACTCAAAGCCAGCCGGCATTGCTTTACTGGGCATTCTGAATCACGAGAAGTACAGAATGATGTGCAAGAAGTTGCATGCTGGTCATTCTGATTCAACCAATGTACGAAATGATGTGCATGACATTACCGGGTATTCTGAATCAACCAAAGTACGGAACGATGTGCAAGAACTTACTGGGCATTCTGAATCACCAAAAGTACGGATTGATGTGCCTAAAGGTACTGAGCATCTGAATCAACCAAAGTACGGAACGATGTGCGGGAAATTACTTGGAATTATGAATCAAGCAAAGTAGAGAATGATAGGCAAGAAGGTGCTGGGCGTTCTGAATCATCAAAAGTATGGAATGATGTGCAAGAAGGTACTGGGCATTCTAAATCACCAAAAGTACGGAGCGATGTGCAAGACGTTACTGGCGTTCTGAATCAACAAAAGTCAGAAATGATTTACGGAAAAGTACTCGAGGTAAAACATTGCAATCGATGAGTGCATTAGCTTAGGATGTCGTCATCGTCATCATCATGACGTTTTTTTTTTTTGTTCTTGATCTTCTTGTTCTTCTTCTCGTTCTTCTTCTTCTTCTTCTTCTTCTTTCTCTTCTTCTTCTTCTTTTTTTTGTTGCTTTCTATCTTGTTTTTTTTTCCCCTTCTACCTGACTACCTTAGGTTACCATCTTTGATATCATCATCATCATCATCGCCACTACAGACTCAGTTCAAATCATCATCATCATCATCATCATCATCGTCATCATCATCATCATCATCATCATCATCATCATCATCATCATCATCATTCAAGCATCATGATCGTCACTGTCGCTACTTTCTTCTCATTATCGTCGTCGCCGTCTCATCATCATCAAATTCGTCATGGTTGTCACTGCCTGATCATGACTGCTATCACGATCACTATCACCATCATCATTGCCACCACCGCTTTCTCGTTCTATACCCTTCCCTTCACCCCCCATCCCGTGTCACTCACATGATGACGGAGAGACCGACGAGGATGGTGAGGTGGGAGCCGATGGC
>JADBJO010025317.1:0-10000 GCA_016801955.1 Conus betulinus
GTCTCTTCACCATTTTTTCGTTTTCCTGTTATAGTCCAGTTCCCGTAGAAATGGGGGTAAGTATTCTTTGAGCGTATCATCCTCTTGAAAAAATTTAAAGAAAAAAAAAAAAAAGGGGGGGGGTGGTGGTGGAGTGGTGTAGAATCGCGTGCTACACTAATCCTCAGAATCTCCACACGCACTGAAAAGATATCTGGCTACGATGTAGCGGTCGGACAACAATTTCACCAGGCTCTCAAACTTCCAAGATTTATTTCTGTGTAGTGGGCACCGTCCTTAAAAACTTGTCACTCAGAGTGTTCATAAGTGAGACAGACATCCCTGTTCGATGAACACGGCTCGGATGAGATCTCTTTCCGCCGCCAGATGACTGATAGCCGTTTCTGCGACTAGTGCTCATCCTTCACAAGCTTCAAAGTTGCTGCAAAGTAAAACTCGTCTGGGGATTGAAAGCGTCCGTGACAGCGAAGCATGGACAACTGTCTGGGGTTTAAACAGTACCTATTCACATTCTTGCTGGATTACGATTACCTCTAAGTGTTTCTAAAAAAAAAAACAGTGGATGAATTCACTTTGGCTCCGAGATGGATTTTAACACCTTGCCTGGCTAATTTCACACTCTGGCAAACAGGAATTCACTAAACCGTGGTGTTTTCGTTGTTCGGGTTGAACATACATGAAAGTTAGCATTTTTACGGTATTATGTGTAAGATCTTCTACAACACACACACACCACACACACACATCACACGGCAATGTTTTATCATCCCGATCCATGTGGAGTATTCAACGTACACTGCCCCTTTGCATACTTTTTACATTTTCGGTGGCCCACAAACATCGGACGCAGATCTGATACAATGCTTTATCCCCAAAACTTAAAAAAAACCCAGTTCTGTTGGGACCGCAGATCTTCCAGTCGGCGCAGAATATAACATAGTCTCCTGAAGGATTCTTCAGAAGATTAAAAAACAACAACAAAGAACAAAAAGGAAACATAGCAAATTTTACAAGGGATTGGTCATTGACCGTCTGCAGGACTTGTGACATAAAAAGAAAAGAAAACAAATAAATTACGTATAGGAAATGACGTATGAAAAAATATACTAACGGACGATGACGTGCTTAATGTGTGTGAGTGTTTGTGGTGTGTGTGGGTGTGTGTGTGTGTGTTTGTGTGTTTTGTGTGTGTGTGTGTTGTGTTGTGTGTGGTTGCTCGCGCCAGCGCCTCACTCACGAAGCTCGCGCGCGCGGGCACGCGGCGTGTGTGTATGTGTGGTTAATAGGAAAAATAGAAAATTCCGGTGTCTAAATCTTATACTGGCTTGCCAAAACTTTATACTATATATGGTTATATATATATATATAGATCTATATAGATAATATAATGCGTATATAGTAAGATATGTATGTATTATAATGCTCCACGGTAAAAACGACGGGCACAACAACAGCAACAAAAGGAAATAAAAGAAAGACTCATGTTCATCAAGCTATAAGGCCCAGAACAGCTGGGTAGACACACCATCTGAAAGGACTAACGGTTACAATCACATTACCTTTGGGAAACAAACCACAACTATCATGTTCTCTGTTGGACAACAAACCACAATCGCACCAGAGACGCATTTCAAAAGATCCATTGGATTTCTTGGAAACCACTGGTGGTATTGGATGGCAATTTTCGGACAGCATCATCGATTTCTCCCAGCTGGGAAGGATGTTGACTGCTGTTTGTTTGGGGGCCGGTTGTCCTAATAAATCAACGGTATTGCGTTTAGCTGAATAATTCGCTGTCGGCAGCATGTTCCGTGTGCTGTTTTTTTTTTTTTTTTTTTTTTTTTTTTTTTTTTTTTACCGGACAAACTATTTCTTCGCGTTGTTGCAATTTGCATCTGTCGTAGCGTCATCGGCATTGTATGTGGTTCCGCGCTCTCTCCTACTCTCCGCTCTCGCCTCATCTTCGTCAGCCGTGCGTCTCTCTCTCCCGCGCGCTCTGTCTCGCCACCCCTCTTCCGTCCTCTTTCTCTCTGTCTGTACTCTATCGCTCTGTCTCACTATCGTGCGCCCTGCCTCACTACTTGCGCCTCCTCTCTGTCCGTCCCTCTCTCTCTCTCGTGTATCTCTTCTGTCTCTCTCTCTCTGTATCTCTGTCTCTCTCTCTCTCTGTATCTCTCATCCCTCTTTATCCTCTCTGTTATCCCCTCGTTTCTCTGTATCTCTCGCTCCCTGCCTCGTTTCTGTAATCTCTGCTCTCTCTCATCTCTGTATCTCTCTGTATCCCCCCTCTCTCTCCGTATCTGTAGCTCTCCTCATCTCCTTCCCTTCGCTATTTCTGTCCTTTGTCTGCCTGGCTCTATCTGTCTCGCTTATCTGTCTCTTCCTCTCTTGGCCCTGGGGGGGGGGGGGCACAAAGCCCCCGAGGAGGAAAAACCCACACCAGCAACAAAGGGGGGTCAGGGGGGGGCGGGGGTGGGGGGGGGACAGGACTAAACGGGGGGGGAGGCGCGGCCGGCGGCAAGCAAGCGAGATGACGACAAGGAAGGGAGGCAAAACAGTGCGAGCGCGGAAAGGGGGGGGGGCATGGCGCAAAAAAAACTACCTGCCGCCGACTGCATACCTGCGTTTCTCCGCTCCATCGTCTCTAAACTACCAAAAGTAGGCTTTTTTCCAGAGAACTATTTTTCAGAAGTTTCAGTCTCTACGAACACGTGTATGTTCCTCTCTTCACACGGTTGCTTCCCTCCCCCTTCCGCCTCTTTCGTGTTCGTTTGATTTTTACATCGTTTCCGTGCAAACGTCAATCATAGTAGGGCTTGGAATTACACTCGAATGAGTATTGAAGTTTGTAACGTTTGCCGAAACAAACGCAACGAAAACAACGAAGATAATGAGTAAGCCTGGGCTTTTGAACTGTTCTAATAGATGAGGGCGTTTACTCGATGATTCCATTGCTTGGCATTGACTGTTGTTTCAAATAAGACGGAAGAAACAAAGATCCCCCCCCCTTTTTTTTTTTTTTTTTTTTTTAATGTGTATACACATACACATATGAATGCATGTGTATGTGTGTATGTAAGTATGCAGGTATGCACGTCCGCGGTAACTTCGTAATTATTCAGATGTTGCAGTCGAAATTGCTGTTGAAGCTGGATGCCATATCAATGTTCCAAGACAGCTGCGTTCTTGTTGTAACTGTGAAATAGATGTAACTGGAGACGAGTTTCATTCTTAAGTGGAATGAGTGCAGGCAAATATGAAAATAAATGCACATTTAAGGGGCCAGTAGACCCCTCTCCCATCCCCACCCCCCTCACACACACACACACACACACACACACACACACACACACCACACACACACACACACACACACACACACACATTCGACTCAAGCATTAGGTCTGGATTTGCATCAGGTCGCATGTTTTACGAGAACAAACCCGAGCAAAATGAACAGGCTTTGTCTAACGAGGTAGCAGATCTACCAATCAGCGCTCAATGGCTTCTTCACTCCTGCCCTTTCTCTTCTCTCTCTCTCTCTCTCTCCTCTCTCTCTCTCTCTCTCTCTCTATTCATAAACAGCTACGGCCCTTAATGACACACCTGACACTCCCTCTCTCTCTGTCTTTTCTGTCTCTTTCTCTCTCACAACGACTGTATTATCTGAACATTTCTTCTTCTTCTTCTTCTTCTTCTCTTCTTTTTTCTTCTTCTTCTTCTTCTTCACGTGCAGCATCCATGTGAACTGTTATAACGGACTGAGTGCACATACATTTAGCGCTAAACTGACAGTTAAGAAGCTGGGAAAAAGAGCACGTGGGAAAATAATTGTTATCAAATTATGGAAGACATGGAACAAAAGGAATATCTTCCGACTTGTGACATAGCAGTTTTCAACATATATTTCTCATAATACTGCATTCCAAAGTCCTTTACCTTACCTATCTAGCATGCTTGCAAGCGAGCGCGCGCGCGCACATAAACACACCACACACACACACACACACACACACACACACACACACACACCACACACACACACACCCATACAGAAGCTGCAAAGAATTCTGGGTACCACGTTCATTTTCATTGTTTTCTTCAGTTTCATCAGAGCCATGAGAATATTATTGTATCACATTTGTTTCATCCTACAGCATTGTATCATACTGCAACTGTCACGATTTTTGCACACATCTGTATTGTTTGGCACAGCATTGTAGTGCATGCATCGTATGGCAGTTTTCTGGAATCGAAGATCGAAAGAGTACAGCACTTCGCCGTTCTTCCATCCACCCCACCCCACCCCACCCCCACCTCCCTAACCACAGCCCCTGAGCTCTAGCGTCAGCCCCCAACGTCTTCATCCGTTCTGTGGATGATCCACGAAGCTCTGCGGGTACTAGCTGCTAACTAATCCCGCTCGCCTCGCCACTCTACATCGACATCGATCTCTTCTACTTCCGACCCTACCCCTCGCGCCGATTGATCCATCGATCGATCGATCGATCAGCCCGCGCTTAACACCTCCCGCCCCCCTCCATCCCCCCCCCCCCCACGGGCTACCCTCGCCTTCCCCCTCCCCCCCCCCCCCCCCACCCTCCCCAATCCCCGCGGGACCATCGATCTGCTACAGAGAGTGGCTTGTACCCCGCACGTGTCAAGAACCGCTCTTCACGTGTCCCTCAATGTCCTCGCTCCCTGCCTTCCTCTCTCCCCACCCTCTCCTACCCCCCCCCCCCTCTCTGTCCCCTACATCCTCTCCCTCTTCTGTACTTTCCCTCCCCTCCCCTCCCTTCCTCCTTCCTTCCCCCGCACTCCACATCGGGTTAGTCTCTGTAAGCCTTCATTATGGAACCGGAGGGTGGTGGGGACTATTTCTGGAACCAGGTTTGTTTCCGGGCTTGGTGATGATGAGGAAGGAGCGGCAATTCCGGGGGATGATGGTGGTGGTGGTGGTGGTGGTGGTGCCGGTTGGTGGCGGCTGGAATTGGTTTGTTGGTTGGTGGTCGTTGATGGTGATGGTGGTGGTGGTGGTTGGTTGGTTGGTGGTGCTGGCGGCGGCGGTGATGGTGGTATTTTTGTCCGTCAAGGAAATAGCGGGACCATGTCAAGGAAGGATTTGTTTTGTTCCGACTACTTCCGCCGGCTGCTAGAACTGGCAGGATGAGTGCTCGCGATCACTTACAAGCCTGAATAAAAACGTCTAATGTCTTCGTCATGATGATGATGATGATGATGATGATGATGATGATGATGATGATGATGATGATGATGATCATCATCATCATCATCATCATCATCATCATCATCATCATCATCATCATCATGACCACCACCACCACCACCACCACCATCATAACCATCATCATCATCATCATTATTATCATCATTATTATCATCATCATCAACAGCAACGCAGCAGCAACAAGTAAAATGATCACAAAACCGCTTTGTTCATAAGGCAAAGAAAGAGAAGGACAAAAACCTATTACATCATAATGTTTGCAGGAGGAGGCGAAGGGAGGAGCAGGGGAGCAGGAGGAGGAGGAGGAGGAGGAGGAGAACGACGACGACGACGACGAGAAGGAAAAAAAAAAACAACAAAGAAATTACAAAATCACAACATTTATGGTCAAGCCGACCACTGTGGCCACATAAAGACTGAAATAAAGTTAGAAAAACAGACATACAGGAAGACAATCGTGGAACTATACATAGATTAAAATGGCAAGACTTAACTTCGAAACAAAGTTCAGTGCTGATATTTGAAGACTGACGTCAAATAATGTATATCACCATCCAAGTCTAAACTGGATCACATGGATAGAGAGAGAGATGCAGAATACGTAAATGAAGAAGAAGAAGAAGAAGAAGAAGAGAAGAAAGGAAAAAAGGAGGAGGAGGAGGAGGAGGAGGAGGAGGAAGAGGAGGAGGAGGAGGAGGAGGAGGAAAGAGGAGAGAGAAGAAGAAGAAGAAGAAGAGAAGAAGAAGAAGAAGCAGAAGCAGAAGATGAGAGAGAAGAGAGGAGGAGGAGGAGGAAGCAAGTGGAGGAAGAGTAGGATGAGGAAGAAGATGATGAGCATGAGATGATTGATGATGTGGAGCGAGGAGGAGGAGGAGAGAGGATAGGAGTAGGAGGAGGATGGGAGGAGGGACTATAGGAGGAGAGAACAAGACCTGGAGCAAGAACAAATAACACCTATGAGCAGAAAGGAAAGGAGTCAGTATTGCGTCGCAAAACTTGTATCTTTTGAGATTTACGAAGAGAGGGGGTACACTACAAACAAGATGCAAAGCATATAAACGCACTCCCAGTACAGAGACAGACAGGGGATACAATTTCCGGTTAGTGGAAGAAAATAAACTCGACAGTGCGGTGGTTATTTCCTTTATAAGGACTTGTTTTTTTTTTTTAAAATTATCATTTATAGCCGTTAGTTACGGATATTCTGGTAACATAAAACATCGAGCATCATCCGTGACCCATAATGAAACATACCTACACAAATTTTCAGAAAGATCGGCCCAGACGTTTTTGTCTGGAGCGAGTGGAACACACTTTTGACCATGGACGGACCACAACAGACAGACAGACAGACAGACAGAGAGACATACAGACAGCATTTCTAGGTTCCATGTGTAAAGGCACCACCCTGTTCTACAAGAACTGGGAGGGAGTACACAAACAAAAAAGAAAGATAACACAAAGCAACACAATCATGTTCCAGAGGACAGTGCCTTAATTGTATAACATTAACACAAACCCGTCTCCTGCAGTTTCGCCTTCGCCATGGTCTTTATTGAAAAGGAAAGGAATCGTCCTCCCTCACATATGTTGTTACTTACTGTGCGATTGGCGGGCGACGTTCTATTGACAGTGGAAGCAAGCGAAAAGTCTGGTTCTATCACTGGCGTTCTCTGCATGACTTGTCTCCTTCCCTCGCCCTCCCCCCTCCCACTCCCTCCCCACTCCGCTCCCTCCGCAATCAACCTCATTCCACTTCTGTCTGTCTGTGTCTGTTCTTTCTCAGTCTCCTGTCTCATAGTCTCTCATGTTTCTGTCTGTCACTCCTTCCTCCGCTCTCTCTCAGTCCTCTTCTCTCAATATCTATCTCTCTCTCTCTCTATCAGTATCTCTCTCTCTCTCGTGGATGCGTTGCGTCCGTGTGTGTTGTGTGTGTGTGTGTGTGTGTGTGTGTTTGTGTGTGTGCGTGTGTGCGTGCGTGCGCGTGCGTGCGTGCGTGTTGTGTGTGTGGTTGTGTGTGTGAGGTGAATATGCGTGCGTGCGTGCCTGAGCGCGCGCGCGCGCGTGTGTGTAATGTGTGCTCTGTGTGTGATGTGGGGGGGGGGGGGGATGTGTGGGGCGGTAAGGTTTAGGATGGTCCGGTTCCCTGGTTAGTTTAGTCGTACAGCAAAAAGTTCTAAGACATAATCCCCCCCCTCCCCCAAATCCCGCCCTGATCCCCCCCCCCCACCCCTTTTCCATATATCCTCTCACCTCAAACGTTTGTGTTCGGCGCGCGCGCCCGCGCCGGCGCGCGCGTGTGCGTGTTGTGGTGTGTGTGTGTTGTGTGTACCATTCTGCCATCATTTCTCTCTGTGTCTGTGTCTGTCTGTCTCTCACTCTCTCTGTCTTTCTCTAGTTTTTTTCCTCCTCCTTTGTTTGCCTGTCCGTCTGTCTGTCGTCTGTAACACCTTCCTACTCTTCTCTCCTCTATTCTCGCACCTCTCTAATAATCCCCTCCTCCCCCCCCCCCCCCCCCCCCCCCCCCCCACCGCCTCTCCCCCCCAACCCCCCCCCCCCCCCACACCTCCCTCACCGTCACTCTCCTCTCTCCCCCCCCCCCCCCCCCCCCCCCCCCCACCCCCATCCCCCCCCTCCTCCCCCCCCCCCGGACTATCTTCGCCTTCGTTTCGTCCCTGTTTCGTTCTTAATTAATTTAGTTGATGTTGCTGTACGAAGACAAAGCATTTTTTAACAGCTCTGCAACTGCAGGCTTTTTAGGGACCCGATCACCGGATCATGTTCGTTGGCACACTTTTCCGTTTCAGTTACATAGGTAGCTGAATAACCCAATACAGTGTCTGGGTGTCATGTTGAAAATTGCATAGTGGTACAATATCCTTTTGAGATAGGTGCTGACTTCCCCCAGTGACACCTATGTATCAATCCTTATATTTCCATATCCCCCCTCCCCATCCCCCCCTCCCCCCCCCGCCCCCCCCCCTCCCCTCCATATCTACACTGTGAAATAGATATTAACACTGTGACTAATCATTTATTTCAATACACACCCATATTACTCAATCATCTCCCCTCTCTCTAGATCCTCCTAAAAACACTCCCGCCACCTGGCCTCCTCTCTCTCACACTCTCTCCTCTCTCTCCCTCGTCTCTACCTTATTTTTATTATATCTGTTTTTTTTTTTTTTACACTGTGAAATAAATCATTAGATTTCATACCCTGGCCTATACTTTTTTCCTCTCTCTCCTACTCCTCATTCTCCCCCTCCTCTCTACTCCTCTCCTCACTCTCTCCCCCCCTCTTCCTCACTCCCCCCTCAAGTATCACTCCCAATCTCCCCTCCTCCCGTCTCTCAATTCTCTCTTCCCTCCCCTCTCTCCTTCTCCTCTATCTCCCCTTCTCTCTCTCATCTGAACTCTTGTCGTTCTGGGCATTTTTATCGTTAGCACAGGTGAACGTCTTGTCGTTCTGGTGGTATCAACGGTGCAAGATAGGTCGAGTGAGATTGGTGCGATCCAGTCCCTTCTGGGTCTTCACCCATTCTTCCGGGAGAGGGACAGGCGCTTGCCATACTATAATATTTAGCGAAATGCGCAGGCACGTGCCATAATGATCGTTTTTTTCCCTGTTCTGGCTGGCGATTGGTGGGTGGTGGTGGTGTGTGTATGGTGGTGTGTGTGTGGTGTGGGGGGGGGGGGGGGGGTTGGGAGGGGGGGAGGGGAGGGGGTGTTCCACTGGAATGAAAAGGAAACTGATTTGGTGGGTTGGTGGGTGGGGTGAGAAGTGTTTTGCGGCCCGCTTAGGAAAAATGGAGGAGGGTGTGAAAGGGGAATGTGATGGTGTGTTGGGTGGGTGGGGGGATTGTGGTTGAGTGTGGAGGGAAGGGACGAAACTGTTGCTTTCGGTCTGACCAAAGATCATCGAACAAATAAAGAAAAAAAAAAAAAGAAAAGAAAAGAAGAAAAAGAAAAGAAAGAAAGAAGAAAAGAAATTGAACTAACGACGAGAAGCAAAACGTGACTAACGTACGAGCTAAGTAACTAACGAAACGAACGAAGTAAGTGAGTAGGTAAGTAAGTAAAGTAAGTAAGTGTGTAAGTCAGTAAGTAAGTGTGTAGTAAGTAAGTAAGTGAGTAAGGTAAGAAAGTAAGCGAGGAAGTGAATGAGTGTGTGAGTGACCATGGAGTGAGTGAGTAAGTAAGCAAGTAAGTAAGTGAGTAAGTAAGTAAGTAAGTAACCAATTAACTAAGTAACCATGTCACAAACTCTATAACTCACTAAATAAATGAAATAAATCCTTCTGAAAAGAGAGAGAGAGGAGAGAGGAGAGAGAGAGAGAGGGACGCGATAGCTCGAGGGAGAGAGACGGAGAGAGAGAGAGAGTGGAAAAAAAGGGTTAATATTGGGAGCTTGTACGCTAGGCTGCGAACAGGTTCTTGCAGAAAAAACACAACAAAACAACACAACACAACACACAACACAACACAAAACAACATCCAAAACAACAACCGCAAACAAAACAAACAAACAAACGAAACCCAGGACCCACTCTGAGAAACAGGAACACACATTACAACTCAACTCGGCCCATAGTCTTCCCAAACAACAAACGTCAAAACGCCAACCCGTAGTTAGTAGTAGTATTTCCTGGCTAAAGCACAAACACCCTTTCTGTATGTGGCAGCAATGCTCAAGGTAACAAAAAAACAAAAGAAAACCAAAAAGAAAGAAAAAAAGAAAAAAAAAAAAAA
>JADBJO010025317.1:15000-17500 GCA_016801955.1 Conus betulinus
CGCGCGCTCGAAGCTCGAGCACGCGCGCGCACAAACGCACACACCAAACACACACACACACACACACACACACACACACACAACACACGCACGCATGCACTCTGTCTGTAATCACGTTAAGTGGGAAGACGTTAAACTGAAGAAACAACACCACACACACACACACACACACGTGCGCGGGTACGCTGCGGTGCGCGCGTGCGGTGCGGTGCGCGCGTGTGCACGTGTGTGTGGGTCATAGGAGTCGCTGGAGCGTACGTCGGCATGCATGAGCGTACATACATGCGCGCGCGCGCGTACCACACACACACACACACCACAAACACACACAGACACCCACTAAATATCCCGGGTGGATACAGAGCATCATTTAAAGTGTGTGTGTTTGGGGGGGGGGGGGGATTGGAGGGGAGAGAGAGAGAGAGAGAGATAGAGAGAGAGAGAGAGAGAGAAGGGTGTGGTGGTGGTGGTGTTGTAAGGGGAGGACAAAAAAAGTAGCGATATAGTGATCAAGGACACTGGAGATCGCGTAGAAGAACGTACGAGAAAGAAAAGCAGAAAAAGAAGACCTCGGAAGACGAAAGATGAAGAGAAGACCGGCGAAGAAGAAGAAGAAGAGAAGAAGAAGAAGAAAGAAGAAGAAGAAGAAGAAAGAGGTACAGGAATCAAGAAGTTGAACTGGAAAAGAGAAGTAGAAAAAGGAGAAGACAGAAGAGTAATAAAAGAAGAAGAAAAAAGAAAGAGGAGAGAGGGAGAATGAGAGAGATAGAGACAAGACAGAGAGACAGACAGACAGGACAGAAATACAGAGACAGAGAGCAAAGAAATAAATTGAGGGAGGGGTAGGTATAGAGAGATAGAGAGAATAGAGAGAGAGAGAGAGAGAGAGAGCTAGATAGAGAGAGAGAGGAGATGCAGAGAGATTCATAACACACCAACACACACACACAACACCACACACAACACACACCCAATAATTGATAGATAGAGATTTAATAGAGAGAGGATAGAGATATAGAGAGAGATAAAATAGAACGACAACAGGACAGACAGACAGAGATGGTGATGGTCGGAAATGGTTGGCAGTGGCAGGGCAGTGTTGGAAACAGAGCTTGGGGGCGGAATCTATCGTCTTGTGAGTTCCTAAGAAGCCAGCCGCACACGAACCACCCCAGTCCATCACGATATTATTTTTTGTTCCATCTCATTCCACGGCAGTCGTCATCAATAGGTTCTACTTTTGCCTTCTACTGCGCGCTCTAAGCATATTGACCTCCCTTCTCTCTCTCCCTCGACCCACTCACTTTCTATTTCCCAATCTAAGTCGACACCCCCCCTTCTCCCCCCTCACCCCGCCCACCCTCCCGCCCATCTTTTCCCCTTTTTTTTCCGCTTTCTTTCCCTTCCAACAGACAAGGATTCTGAGACCTTGTGAGGGTGGGTAGGATGCGGAGGGAGGAAGGTGGGTGGAAAAGGAAGGAAGGACGGTGAGGTGAAAGTGGTTGTACGGAGGGGGACTAGATTGTGGTGTTGGGTGGGGGGGTGAGTCGAGACCCAGGGAAGTAGGTGACAGATGAGTGAAAGGGTTTTGCGTTGTGGAATTTGTATATAGAGAAAGACGATCTCGAGGAGACGAGAGAGAGAGAGAGGACAAGCCCGGAGACCGAGAAACATAGAGAGTGAAGGATGATGATGTAGTACCTGTGGTTGACTCTGTTGTGGTAGTGGGGGTGATACTCAGTGGGCGAATCTCTCTATTCCCATCACTTTGGTGAGTTGTCTAGAGCCCAACAACCGCACACGTAACCCCAATGTCCAATCACGATTATCATGTTTGTTGTTTCCATCTCCTGTCCACACGTTTCGTCGGTCATCATCATGCCTGCATTTCCCTCTCTACGGAATTCCTCCCTCACCTAAAACCCCTCTCCCCCCCTCCCTCCCCGGCTTCCCCCCCCGCCCCTCCTGTCTGTCTTCCACAGAGACTGCATCTGATATTCTGTCTGAATTTTGTATCTAGGATGGTGTAGGGTGAAGGATGGTGGTTGAAGAAAAAAAAAAAGCAACGGAAGGTATGTGAAAGTGGTTTGTGGGAGGCCTGCGGGAATGTGAAATGTGACGGATGATGCAGGGTGGGGTGGGTGGTGGTTGTAATAACGGAACGGGAGTAGGAGAGAGCGAGTAGAGAGAGTGAGAGACTAGAGATGATAGAACGAGAGAGAGCTAGATCTATATGAGAGGATAGAAGAGAAGAAATTGAAAGACTGAGTAGTGGAGGAGCCGCGAAACGAGAGCAGAGCTTTGAGAGTGCCTAGAGAAATAATGATAGAGAGAGAGAGGAGAGCAGATAGAGAGAGAGAGGAGAGAGAGCAGAGAGAGCGATAGAGATGAGAATGATTGAGACTGATTGATTGATTCACGGATCTTAAATAACGCAGTATGACGATTTTTAGGGAGGCCAACGCCTAGTTTTTTACACATCTGTCCCTGGTCATGCATG
>JADBJO010025317.1:22500-23938 GCA_016801955.1 Conus betulinus
TTTTCCTTTTCCTGTCCTTTGTGAGGAGATTCCCGTTAAACGACAACGGCACATTTCACAAGATGAACAGAACATAAACAGACGTAGCAAACACTTAACATCCGAGACCATTATCAAGAAAAAAAAGGGGTGTACTTGAAAAAAAAACAACATTAAAGTCAATTTTCCGTTAACTTCATTCAGAAAGGGCATTTCAAAGTCACGAAAAACGTTGGAAAAGAAAAAGAAGTCAAATACGTATGACAAGCTAGAATACGCGGCTGATATGGTGCAGTGTGGGGTGGGGGTGGGGGATGAGGGAGATACGAAAGGTAACGTCAGTTTCAGATTTTTCTTTGACACAAAACCCCATCTCATCCATGTTCTTTTCTAGAACTGAAAGCACGCGCGCGCGCGCACACACACACCACACACACACACACACACACACACACACACACACACACACACACACACCACACACACACAATGAATGTACCAGCAGAGGAACCCACAAACAAATGCCCATCTCCCAAACACACATCACAACACCTGTCTCCACAGATCAATGTATTAAATGATAAACATAGACCAAAGCTCAACATAAAAACCCTTAAACCTCCAACATCTCTTCATCTGCTAATCTTTGAATTGTATAAGACATGCCAATTGCACTCACCCCCCCCCCCACACACACACACACGCACGCACGCACGCGCGCGCGCACGCATGCGCGCGCGCGCACACACACACACACACACACACACACACACACACACATGTAGTGACACATGTACTGACAACACAGGTCCTCACAGACAACTCATCCCCTGCCCCCTACACACCACACACCCCCCCCCCCTCCTGCGTCCACACACTAAAATGTATTCAGACACCAAGAATCAATAATGCACAAAAAAAAGTATACAGAGTACACGAAGGAGTACTCAGTCCATCAGCTATACTGCTATTCGGAGCAAAAAAAAAAAAAAAAAAAAAAAAGCACACGCAAAGGTATTAGCACCTCTTCGGGGGTATGTTGCCAACTCATCATCCCATTTTGTGATGTAATGCTGTTTATTTTATCCATGTCACTATCAGGCTCTACATACGACAATCCATAATCTCATAACACATGATATGTTTAATAGACTTTTCTTCTTCTTCTGCGTACGCAGACTGATACTCCTGCAGACACTCCCTGTATAGACAGGCAAGGATTAATCCCATCTACCCAACAAAGGAGTGGAGTTTAGTAATGTATGACAACTTTTTTATCCCGCTATTAAGGCAGCCATACTCCAACTTCGGGGAAGGTGCATGCTATGTGTAACGTGTCATCCATACCAACGGCCAAACTGGGCTTCTCATTTACGTGTGGTGCAAGATGTTAATGCGTGCGTTCACACACGGACCTCGTTTATAGTCTCCATTCAAAGGACTGTATGGGAAGGAGTCA
>JADBJO010025318.1:0-5000 GCA_016801955.1 Conus betulinus
TTCAAACCAGTTTGAAACCTGACCATTTACAACAACACAAGATTTAATATTCTTATAGAATGTATCTATCCATCTGCAGATGTCTTTCTGAAAACCAAATTTTTTTTTAATACCTTCGACATAAAAACCCCAATTAATCGAGTCAAAAGCTTTCTCAAAATCTATATTTAATAACAATCCAGGTAAATTATTTTGATCTAAGTAAGCTATTGTGTCATATATCAATCTTAAGTTATCACCAATGTATCTGTTTCTAATGAACCCGTCTGGTCTTCATCAATAAGTCTTGGCAGAACATTTTTTATGCGATTTGCAACACATGATGATCCAATTTTATAGACTACATTTAAAAGTGAAACTGGTCTCCAGTTTTTATATATTGTCTTGGCTTGTCCCCTTGGGAATACATATAATAAATCCTTCTTCTTTTTGCACACTAGACAATTCTCCTCTTTTGAAACTAGCATTCAACGCTCTAATAACAAATAATCCAATTTTTTTTTCCAAAACACTTTAAAGAACTCTGTCGAAAATCCATCAGAGCCTGGGCTTTTGTTATTTTTCATATTCTTTAAGACATCAGTTGCTTCTTCAAGAGTAATTTCTCCCTCTAACTCGTTTGCTTCTGCTTCATTTAGACATGGTGTATCGTTTACTAAATCCATTATTTCACTATCTTCTACTTCGGATTCTGCGTAAAGTAATCTATAAAAATTCTGAACTTCTAGAAGAATCTCTTTCTGGGTTGTTTAAAACATTATCTTGCTGATCCGTGATCCTAGACATATTTTACTTACAAAATGACGTTTCTCAAGATTACAAAAATAGTTGCTTACTTTCTCACCCTCAGCTATCCATAGCTCTTGATCGTAGCAAAGACACCTTCCATTCGTTTTTTTCTCTAATATGTTTTAATTGTTCTTTTTTTTGCTGCTATAGCTCTAATATCGTCCTCGCTTATAAACTTTGTTGTTTCTAATCTTCGAATGTCACATTCTAGTCGATTTTCCTCTTCCTGTATTTTCTTCTTTTTCATTGTTGCAAATGAAATTGTCTTTGATCTTAATTTCATAAGAAGGAAATCAAGAAAAGTATCATCGGGAACAGAAAAACGTAGTTCTTCGTCAGGTACATCATTAATATTTGCATTCATCGCATATTCATCTATAACAGATCTTATCTCAGAATTTATCTCATTTACATATAAGTTGTCTTTTAAAAGAGATGAATTAAATTTCCAAAAAGTGTTATGTTTTGAGCTTTCATTAAATTTTAGTTTCAATAGTATACTCGAATGATCTGATCTATATCCACATTCAATATCCACATAATCTACAAATGTTACTACTTTGTCTGAAATCAGAAAGAAATCTAATCTAGCCTGTTGAAAAGGGTTTGTTCTTCTCCATGTATACCGCAAACACTCTGGATTTAGTTCTCGCCATATATCACTTAATTCCAAATCTTCAATCATGTGTTTCGAGCTCTTCCTTGCCTTAGGGTTGTTTTAATGTTTATAGTTATGATAATCTTTTGCTGGATCAAGGACTAAATTGAAATCTCCAGCTATTATAATATTCTCAATACCAAGCTCATAAATCTTTTGTTTCAGGTTGTTATAAAACTCCGGATCATCTCTGTTTGGTCCATAAATATTTACAAAAAGAAAGGTATTTTCCTGAATTTCAGTAAGTAGCATGATATAATTTCCCGAGTTATCTTTGATGACACGTTTGACTTTGAACTCAAAATTGTTATTAAACAATATTCCACCCCCCCTTGAATTGGACGTGTAATTTGAAAAATAACCCGCATATCCCCATTCAGCTAAAACGTATTTTTCAATCTTTTCTTCAAAATGTGTATCTTGTAGGAAATAAATGGAATATTTCTTGTTTCTCAAGTAATGGAATACATCACGCCTCTTTTTTGAATCATTGAGGCCTTGACAATTAACTGAAAGAATAGATAAGCTATTATTCATTTTCGTATTTATCAATCAAATAAATTCAAGAACATCCAACCAACCAAAATGAAGAAAGAGATGAAAAACATAAGCAAGCAAAAAAGGAATACAAGTGTTATAGACACTTAAAAGAAAGACACAAGTACTTAATCTAGTTGACAATCGCTATCGGGAGCAAAGGACAGGCAGCGTTTCTTTACATGCTACGAATACATACATTCATGCAATAATCACAGGTGATCTGGAAAAAAAAAAAAAAAAAAAAAAAAAAAAAAACACACACACAAAAGAACAATTAAATGAAAAATTAAAAACCAACATAAGCCATCTAGATAACACATTGCCCCGCAATATCGAGGGCGGGGTGAGCGTGGGGTAAAAAAAAAACCAAAAAAAAAAAAAAAAAAAAAAAAAAAAAAAAGGTGTGTGGGGTTGGGGGTGGAGGGGGGGGGGGGGGGCGAGTTGGGGGTGGAGGGCAGAATTGAAATTTAACATCTTTTCATCACAAAAAAAAAAAAAAAAAAAGGATTGAATCACAAATTAACTACCTACCTATAACATCTACAACAATCGTAACCAATGAACAACAGAACCCACCCAAATCAGAACGAAAGCGGAGCTGGAATTCCACCACCCCCCCCCCACCTCCGCCCATCACGTGTGTCCGTAAGTATTATGTTCATACGCGCATGCGTGAGTTTATGTATTCCACGCGCGAATGCGCGCACGCGCGCCCAAGCGCACGCCCACCCGTACGGATGCGCCCGCGCACACGCGCGCGCGCGCACGCGGGCGCGGGCGCGGCGCTCCACCGCGCGCGCACGCACGAGCGCCCGCGCGCACGCACGAGCGCCCGCGCGCACGCACAAACGCCCGCGCACGAGCGCCCGCACGAGCGCCCCGCCGCCGCGCGCCGCGCGCGCCCGCTCCCGCGCGCACGCGCGCGCGCCAACGCCCCCGCCCTCGCATGTTTGGTCCCACACACATGCGCCCGCGACGGGGTGGGATAGAGGGCGGAAAGGACAGCGGGGAGTCGGGGGGGGGGGGGGGGGGGGGTACAGGGAGGCCATGGGGGGGGGGGGGGGGGGGGGGAATGGGGGACAGAAGGAAGGACAAAGGAGGAGCGGAATAGTGGCCAGTCGGGTGGGAAAGAGGGGTGAGGAAGGGGAAGAGTTAAAAAAAAAAAAAAAAAAAAAAAAAAAAAAAAAGGTACGGGGGAGGGGTGGAGAGGTCAGCGCCTGTGCGCAAGTGTGTGTGAATCGGTTAAGCACAATGTTGATTACAAGGCAAACCATGCCGCCCACAGCCCCGCCTTCAGCGAAGATCCACACCAGGGCTGTCACCCCGCGCCCACACAGGAGAGAACACATCAAGCTACACAATCAAACCAGATGGGGGGGGGGGGGGGGGGGGGGGGGGGGGGGGGGGGGGGGGGGGGGGGATCATTTCCAGAAAAAAAAAAAAAAAAAAAAAAAAAATGCCCCCATGACACAGAGAGGCCAAGCCATTGACATCCCATGGCCATTGACATCCCACGGCCAATAACATCAGGCAGCGCCGAGAGCGCCAGGCAATCCACCACTCCCACAATCCACCACTCCCAGGTTTTTTTTTTTTTTTTTTTTTTAAAAAGAATTCGTAGATATGAATGATAAATATTACGGTACCAAAAAAAAAAAAAAAAAAATAAAATAAATAAATAAATAAAAGCATTTAGGCAAACACACACTGCAGAATGGACAGCCAGCCCCAACCCCACAGTGTTCACAATTCTCACCACCCAATCACCACAACAAAAAAAAAAAAAAAACGGCATGGCACAAACCGCCAACAGACACAGACAAAAAGAACATCCAGAACAGGGACAGGAGAACCGTCCACAAAAGCAGAAAAAAAAAAAAAAAAAAAAAAAAAAAAAACCAGCAGACGACAGGAAAGGAAGACAAAACTAAAGAAAAAAAAGGGCAAGTCAGAGAGAGGGACAGAAGGCGGGAGAGCTACCTGCACCGAAGCCCCCGGCATCCCAACGAGGACTGTCAATTACATGCATTTTCCACACAAATTCCAGCGAGACAGCGAAGACAACAGTTTGTACAATTTTTCACTCGCTAGAAATGGATAGATCAATCAATCAATTGAAACTGAAAATCACACATTGTTACGGATCAATAAGAACTTTTGACTAGAATGACATATTATAATTTTCATGAATACAGCTCCTCTCCCACACTCGCTCATGTTTATTTCCCAAATGCATCGATCAGAGAAACACGATCACGGGACGAGAGAGAGAGAGAGAGAGAGAGAGAGAGAGACAGAGACAGAGACAGAGAGAATATAATTATGTATCAAGTAATAACAGACGCATCGACCTGGAATAAAACATCTGAAAATAGATATGCACGCATACACAAACATTAACTCATGGTGATATTGGATTCTGACAAATCTGGTGGGGACTGGAAGCTGGCTGAAGATGGGAAATCAGTCTGCAGGAGACTGAAAAAGTATGCATAAAACACCAGTCTATACATGACATGTGGTAACAATTGCAAAGGTTAAAGAGCATATATTTTCAACATGTATTCATTACACCGTCTTCATCACACAGCACTGTAACGACCATTTTTTTTTCTCTTCCCCCCCCCCCCCACCCCCCCCCCCCCCCCCCTTCTCTTAATACTTGAAGTATTGTGGTATGCCATTCATACGTGTGTTCAGTTACAGCGTTTACAATGGTTTTTGTAAAAGTTCAATTCAGCATTACCAGAATGTGTGTGTCTCACAAGTAACAGCTAGCAAAGCTGAGTGAACAGAAAAGGAGACAGTACACACATACACCCTCCCACCCACACATCGCCAAAGACACAAGGTAAGGATTCTAAAGATATCCCTCCACACCCCAGCTTGAAATAAGTCACCAGCCCCTGCCAATACCAAGAAGACCTGTATATTTGCTGGAGGGGGGGGGGGGGGCGGGAGGGGGGTAGAGCGGAGAGGGGAGGGGGCAGAAGCACAGCCCCACCAAGCTTCA
>JADBJO010025318.1:12500-23936 GCA_016801955.1 Conus betulinus
GTTGATGTTTGTTTGTTTTGGGTCATCAGATGTTGGCGCGCACAGTGTCGGGGTGTGTTTGACAAGCTGAAGAGCCTTCCCAACCTGCCCCAGGAAGTGATCTCTCGGCATCCGTGGGCGAGACTCGCTGGTCGAAAGAAAAGACAGCGCCGAGACGGATGCCGACAGCATCAGTGTCAACACAGACTTTGCCCATGACTATGCTATGCTCACGACATGGTGAGAGCCTGTTTCGCTCGCTGATTGTTGTCAGTGCTGTGGCACACTGGCAAGGAAGTTTACTATTTTGTATCAGTTTTTGTACTTCTGTGTGCGGAGCAAAATTTTGACTTTTTGCGGTAGGTTCACTAATTTGATCAGTGTTCATTTTATTTGTACAGATATCTCTTAGATTTTTGGCATGTTTTTTTTTCTTATACCCAGGGCTATAATATCTGCAAATAATATTTGATTTTGTTCATTATGAGTATAATAAATAATCTTATAATTCAACTTTTTAAAAAAAAAATGATATTTTGCAAGCATACAAAACCCCACAGCAGCAAAACAAAAAAACATACAAACCCAGTAAAAAGTGGTTTTAGTGTTTACTGAACACCTGTGTAAATATTTGGTAGTGAATTTACAACCCACAATTGTTGATTTATATGATAAATGTATGCATTTCTGGGGTACAGTACAATCCAGGTATCAAGGGACACAATTTTGTGTTTTCTTAGGTAGGCTCACTGATATGCCCACTGCTCTTTCAATTCTTGACATATATCTTAGATACTTGGGAAATTTTCTTGTTATATCCTTGGCTACAGCCCAGACATCACAATAGTTTGATTTTGTTTGTAATGAGTAGACCAAAAATATACATAATGATGAATGTTTTGTTTGACAAACAGACACTTTCAGAACATAAACAAAACTATAGCACTAAAATCACAATGAAATACCACAAAAACTGGTGTTAGTATCCTTTGAACTTCAGGACCAATATCTATATTCACAATAAAGCTTGACAATACATAAAATTGTTTAGCAACCCATATCATAGGGGGCACTCCAGCCCAGGTAACGTGGGAAAGAAGATGGGAACTGCACATTATCCACAGCATCAGTCTGCACATCTTGCAAGCCTCTGGGGAATTTGTCTTGTTTAGCAGAGATGAACTAACAATAACAACACTAAGTGTAACTTCCAATTATTGTCAGTTTTCTTTCACACATGTGGTTTGGTTCACTCATGAACTAAGTGCGATTGATAAAAAGTCATCACCACAGAAGGTAATAAGTAAAACATTGCAAAACCACCCACACAAAAAAAAAAAAAAAAAAAAAAAAAAAGTAAAAGAAAAAAAAGGAAAAAAGAGACTGCTAAAGATAGGACTGAGCTACAAAAGGCCACACCACAGATGCACACACACACACACACACACACACACACACACAACACTCATGCCAACACACACACACACACACACACACACACACACACACACTGTGCACAAGCACCATATTCAAAAGCAAACACACACACCACACACACATGTACACACACACACACACACACACACACACACACACACACACACACACACACACACAGAGCACACACACATGCAAAAGCACACCACCACACACCCACACCACACACATACACAACACACTACACAAACACCACACACACACACACACACACACAATGTATACCCACACCATGCACAAGCACTGCTTCTCTCTCTCTCTCTCTCTCTCTCTCTCACCTTCTCTCACAAACACACACACACACACACTCTCACCCTCACACACTCACACACCACACACACCACACACACACACCACACACTTCTCCTCACACAACTGCATTCTGCTCTCACACACACACCACACACACACCACACACGACCCACACACACACACCACACACACACACACAGCACACATAACACAACACACACACACACACACACACACACACACACACACACACACACACACACACACACACACACACACACACACACACAAACTCCATTGAAATTATCAATGTTCACCTTGATACCTGGAATCACCCGTGAAAAAAAAGGTCGAGATTTGGGCAATCAGCACTGGCCTCTGTCCATTCTGAAACAAGTTTAGACTGACGAGTGCCACACCCTCTCCCTTCCTCTGCCACACCCCCCTCACACTGGACCCTCGCCGTTGTCCTGAACCCCCTCCCCTTCCTCGACTCTCCTCGACCTCTCACGAAAGGAGGGAGGAAGGCAGTCGACGTAGACGGAATCGGCTCGTTTTCTCTCCGATTCGGGGCCCACTTGCGCCGTATCGCTCGGTTTGAAGTCGAGGATCAGCTTCGTCATCAATACCAATCTCCGATAGCAAAGGGGTGGTGGTTGATTGTGATCGCTTTATTCCTCCTCTCCGAATCGCTTCGTTCCACTTCTCTGAAGTCTTCGTCATTGTTTTCATGGTCTCGGATAACTTCTTGAAGCACTTCAAGAGCCATGAGATCGTTTGAAAACGGCACGCGCCTGATCGAACTGCCTGCTCGACTCGTCATCTTGAACCGAAAATGACTCAGCCAAACTTTGCCGAAGTTATCATCTGAGCGGACGCAAGCCGGTCAGTCAGCGACCCGCGAAAGGGAAGAAAACCGTCCTTTAGGGTCCCTACCTACCGTTTAAAAGGGGCGAAAGGGAAGAGAGAAATAAAGGAAGAGACTAAATTAAAAAAAAAAAAAGATTTAAGAAGAAACCTTTATTTTCCTTGCCTTACTCCGTCCCTTTTTTTTAAACCATTTTTTCTCCTTGCCTCCTTTTTTAAATCACCGAATTTTGATGATGAAAATTACCTCGAACGCCGTTCGTGCAAGGGCACACAGCTTTCCCGAAAAACCAACACGAACGCCGTTCGTGCCAGGGCAGTCACGGGTAATCCTCAGCATAACTATGTTAACTTTCAAGCATTTTTGCTATCTCTGAACATCAGCAGCAAATGGCGATGGCAGAGTGAAAAGTATTGGTAAGCAACATAAGTAAAACCACAGTGAGGAGGTAAATAAAAGGGCAACAGGATCAGACCAGACCTTCGGTTCTTCCATCAGCAAAGTCATTACACATGGAAATGATAGGAACAGATCAGTCATGGTATGGTATTTACACAGCAGCATCTCTCTCCTCTCCTTTTCCCTCCCATAGCGCTCTCTCTCTCTCTCTCTCTCTCTACTCTCTCTCTCTCTCTCTCTCTCTCTCTCACACACACAACACCACACACACACACACACACAACACACCACACACACATACACACACTCTCCTCTCAAACTCACACACATTTCCAACACACACACACACACACAACACACACACACACACACACACACATCACACACACACAACACACACACACACACACACATTACACCCCACAAAAAAAAAACGCCACCCTCCACCTCCCACCCCTCACCCACACCACCCTCCCACCTCTGACCCCTCTCCCCCACCTCCCACCCTTCACCCCATCCTTACCCACACCCACTCCACACACACCTACCCCCCCTCCCCCCCCCCCCCCCCTCCCCCCCCTCCCCCCCTCCCCCCAAGAAACAAGCAGAAGATGTTGATCTCAGTGACCACACTCGATGGACAATCCCTGCGTTACGCTGCGCAGTCCTATTACAACATGCTGCGCGACATCTCGGAGAGCTATGTGCGGGACGTGCAGACCCTGGGTCACCCCGAACTGATGCCCTCCTCCCCCACCTCCCAGCTGCTGAAGGACGTAGGATCCACCCTGTGCGACCAGATCCTCCCTCCATGTACCCCGGGTGCAGGGCGATGGGGCAGAGTACCCGGATGAAGCCACCGAAGGGGGTGAGTCATTAAAAAAAAAGAAAAGATCATGGTCTTTAGTTTTTTTTGTTTTTTTCCCTGTACATGGTTGTCATATCTTAGAATTTCTTCATGTTTTCACTGTCCAAGCAAAGTTAATTTTTGTAAGTAGCAAATGTCAGCTCTTGGCTGTTTGAGAAAAGGTTGTATGTGGATGGAGACGAGAGGAAGGGGAAGCAAAACTTGGTTCAAGCACTGAATGACAAATGGAGTGCTATGAATGAAGATTTCAGAGAACATAGGGAGTAAAAGAAATCATTCTCCCTTCCTTCCCCTCCGGCTTGCCTTTCTCTTGCAAAAGGTGAGGTTTTTTTTTTTCCCCCTTTTATCCCCCCCCCCCCCAACAGTAGAGGCCTACAGGATGACCCCCAGCTTTAAACCCCACCCCCGTCCTCCCCCATCCCTGATGGTCGGACTTCACTCTTTTGCTGTGTTAGAGAGTTGCCTCCATGTGATGATGAGTGACATCGCTCTGACCCCCGACAGGCGGGCAGCTGGGTGTGGGGGGTCCGTGGGGTCAGGGCAGCTGCTGCTGTGCGACGCTGTGTTTGGACCTGGTGCTGCAACTGTTGGCCACTCAAGGTCAAGATCAGCCTCACTGGCTGTGTCATCAGCGCGCCCTCACGGCCCTCCGCAATGTCCTGGGTCGCACCTTGGACAGGTGAGTCGACCTTGTGCTCCTGTTGGGGTTGGATGTGTTTTGAATGTCGTTTTATACCCCCAAAGAAAGAACATGCATACAGGTCTTCTCTCTTATTAACCCTCTTCAGTATGCACCTACTGAGCTTAGTTACACCAAAAACCGTCGGCAAGGTAAGTAACTCCGTAATTTGAACATGGTTACCCAATTAAAAAATTAATTTAAAAGAGAGGAAAGGAAATAACGAAATGAAAATAATTTTAAAAAATTCCTACAAATATATATGTTGCTATATCGTAAGTTTGAAGAATGTCACATAAGCCATTTACTCGGGAAATAAAAAAAAAATCTTCTTCAGAACTTTCTTCCGAATTGTTGTTCATCATACCTGGAACTTCATCCCAGTCGAAATCTAGGTCACTCTAAGCTTCATTACCCAGCACTTTCACTAAGTCTTATGCCGTAAATCCTACAAAACACAGTATCTCCATCACTAAATCTCATTATAGAACGGCAGAACTCAAGGTTAGCCACGGTGAAAAACGGCATTTCGACCTCAAAACTTTAAAAATTCGAAACTCGAGAACCAAGGCACATATCGACTCGCGTTTTTTTTTTTTTGCAAAAAACAGAAGTAAAATGGCTACAGGAAGAAGGAAGTCACGTTCTCGCGAGACTTCCTTTTCTATGAGAAACATGGCGCCGCCCATTGTTGCCACGTGTGTTTAACCGGCCGGGTGCTGGCGGGCGCTCAGCGTTTTGGCTGTGTGATTTCCGGCCGGGGCGTTAGCGGGCGCTCGATGGTCAAGAGGGTTAACTGTTGGGGGTTAATTGGGTACCACATGAAGAGCAGCGGAATAGGTTTCTCTAGTTCTGTAGGTTGTGTGCCAGTGGTTGGGTCTCTGAGGTGACTGTTTCCTCCCCCCAAAGTACGCACAGAGAAAGTAGTGTCTTCACAAAGAAATGCTTTGAATCATTGCAGACCAAAGGGATCCCAAAGACTCTTTAGAATTTCACGGTGAGAGCACACACACATACCAAAAAAGATCAAAGCCTTTCCCTGCACCAGAATCGACAGTCTTGCCGATGACAGGTGCTGGTCCTTACCCCATTGAAATGAAAGAAAATGGCATGTTTTGGGCCAACCATAATGTAAGGTACTGTGTGCAAGGGAAGACGAAAGAGAGAAAGACAGAAGAAATTAGTCAACAGCAAAGCAGTTTTTGAAAACACACTTAATTTCTTTAAATTAAAAAAAAATCAGGCCTTTAAAATTTCTTGGTTGAGTGAAGCAGATAGCCCCAACCCTGAAATGAAGGTACATTTATACACAAGTGTTTTTTTTTTTTTTAAGTGTTACTCATAAATATTGTCTTTTTTTTTGAGTATGAGCCCTGAGCAAAGAAAGAAAGAGGACATGTCGCCTGTTGTCTGGGCAGGTGGGTCAGAGAAACGGTGAGCAGTCTGACGACGGAGGAGCGATGCCTGTACTACATCCGATTGCTGCGGGAGACGGTGTGGCCGGGCGGCACCTTGTTCTCTGCCCAGCAGGACAACAAGTCGGAGGAGGAGAAGGTGGCCACGAGGGCAGTTGCCAAGCGCCTGTTGGTGGACTTCTTCCCTGGTGAGGCCATGGCCTGGATGGTGTGTATGTGTGTGTGTGTGTGTGTGTGTGTGTGTGTGTGTGTGTGAGAGAGAGAGAGAGAGAGAGTGGGGGAGACTATGTGTGTGTGTGTGTGTGTGCGCGTGTGTGTGTGTGTGACACAGAGAGAGGGGAGAGTATGTGTTAGTGTGTGTAGTGTGTGTGTGTGTGTGTGTGTGTGTGTGAAAGAGAGAGAGTATGAGCGTATGTGTGTTATAACAGTTAGAAAAATAGAATAAAAAGGAAGACAAATAAAGAAAGGGGAAAAAGAATAAAACAAGATGCAAAGCATATAAACGTACTCCCAGTTTATCTTGAATACGTGTGTAAAAAAAGTCACAATCAAACATGCGTCACAATGAAAAAAAGTGTCACAGTAAAACGTGCATCATAATGTATTTTCATCACCGGCCAAGTACTTTCTGAGATATTCCATAAGAGAAGAAAAACCGTTTTGGGCCGTTACAGCCGTTGGTAACGGCTATTCTGGTAAAATAAAACATTGGGCATCGTCTATGATCCATAATGAACATACAAATTTTCAGAAAAAATTGGCCCTGAAGTTTTGTCTTGAGTGAGTGGAACACATATTGACCCATGGACAGACATACAGACAGACACACAGACAGACAGCATTTCTTTGTTCCCATTGTAAAATACTCCCTGTTCTATAAAAACTGGGAGTACAAAAAGCTGCGATAAATTGATACAAAATAAAGGAAAGATAGTCACAATAAAGCAAGAAAAATAGATGAAATGAAAGAAAGCCATATAGTTAAGCAAAGGAAGATAGAAGAATGTAAATGAATGAAACTAGAATGAAGAAAAGATAGATTGAATAACAAAAGAAAGTAAGACATTTAAATTAACGATGGAACGAAGAAAAGAAAGAAAGAAAGGACAGAACTATTGAAAGAGTAAAGAAAAGGAGACGAACATGAAATAAAGGAAGAAAGAGTCATAGAATAAAAGAAAGATATCCAAAATAAACAGAAGAAAAAGAATGATATAGAACACGAATGTAAGACAGAAAGATAGAATAAAATAAAGAAAATATAAAGGGTTGAAAGAAAAGATAGACATGATAATTAAAAAAAAAAAAAAAAAAGAATAGATGATACACAGAGTAGGTGACAGATAGATTGAATAAAAGAAAGAGAAAACAGAAGAAAGACAGATGATACAGACTACATATGATGTACAGAAAAATGGAGCTTGTTCAAGACAAACAGGGTGAATTTTAATAAAGGAATGCTGCCTTTAGAAATACCTAATCAAATGTCTCTTCTTATATAAATGATCTGCTCACTGCTATGGTACTGTGTTATAATATATCATTCGCATGTAAATGATGTAACACTCATACACGTCACATGCTGTTTACCGTTGATTTGGCTGTCTAGCTGCTTTCCTCAAAAGACAGGTTTCTTTCCTGCAGGGGTGTTGACAACGGCTCTGGGGGCTGACAGTTTGGAGGCTGGTGTAGAGGTGGTTCTGGAATCTCTGCAGTTCTCCCAGCTAAATAAGTCAGTTCTCTGTGTGTGTGTGTGTGTGTGTGTGTGTGTGTGTGTGTGTGTGTGAATGCTTGTGCTCACCAATTGTGTGCATGCATGACTTTGTGCATTGTTTGTCTATGTGCAAGTGTTTGTTTATGTGATTGCCAACCATAGTAAATGCACAGTAGAATGTATGCTTAGCTGCCAAATAGTTTCATTTTTTAATGTAAAGCTTTCCTCTCATGTTAGATATGGTTAAACTACAAAGGTCTCCAACATGTTGAGAAATACAGAAACTCCCAATCATGATTCTTTCTATACCAAAATTATCCCCTTTGGTTTTCAGCTCCCAATCATGATTCTTTCCATACCAAAATTATGCCCTTTGGGTTTTCTGTGCTAGTAGTTTCCCTGTTTTTGCCACTCTCTTTGACTGTCCTTTGATGAAATTATTTACTGTTGTTCAGTTTCTTGTCTGCCTCGGTGGCTAGTTCACATATATGTCCCTTTGTGGTTGGCTGGGCTATAAGCAACATTACCATGGCTAATTATCAGTCTGTGGTCCAGACAGACTTATATGTTTTCCTCTCATCTCAGTTCATAGCAGGGTGGTTTTACTTACTACTGCCTAGCAACAACAGCCGAAGCACAGGAATGGAGAATGATTGTCCAGTCAGCAATGGTGTTTGCTTATGTGGCCATTTACTCATTGAATTATGTTTCAAGTTTTTTTTTTTTTTTTTTTTCAAAAACCGACTAGAGACTGGATTGTGATAAACTGAGCAAGATGGATTGCGTACCCAGCATGATCGAGCTTGATCCGATTTATTTTTTGCACAAAGATTTTGTACATTTCTATAGACATGTAAAAATGTCAGCAGATGTTGAACTTCACCTCAGCATGTTGCTGTGTGCACAAATATTTTGTGTACTTTACCATGGACATGATACTATGTTCACAGACATTGTACTCCACCGTATCATGTTGCAATGCCCACAATCATTATATTTCACTCAGGCAAGTAGTTATGCACACAGATACATATTTTCTGTACTTCACCATAGATATGTTACAATGTCCACAAAAACATATATTTCACTCAGACAAGTAGTTACGCACAAAATACATGTTTTGTGTTTCTCCACCATAGATCTGTTGCTATGTCCACAGACATTTCATCTACTCCTCCATAGACATGTTGCTGGAGAGTCTTTTCCCAGAGATCGCCGACCCTCAGTTCCAAGGTCGACTGTTGCCCCGACCTTGACACCAGCCGAGTATGGGTTGCTTTGTCCTGCCACAAGGGAAGGCTGTCTCTGGCTGACCGTGATCTTGTGTGGGACCTTGTGAGTGATTTGACCTCAGGGCTGAAGTTTTGCGCCGCTCATGTGACCATGACCTTGTCAGTTGGGACCCTTTCCCAAGGTCACTGCAATGTGACCTTGGGCTGTGTATACTTAAAAACACTTTGTGATGTGTGATGTGATTTGACAGACAGTTTGAGCCAGTCGCCAGACATCAGTTTATTGCAATATGAATGAGTTGGTTTTTTTTTTTGGTGCTTATTTGTTGGGTAAGTTGTTCATTTTAACATGAAAAACATCTTAACCTTAGAACTTTTTTTGCCACGGAATATTTTTGTTGGCTTTTTTCAGGGATGTGTTACTTCAGTGAGTGAAGAATGTATTGCGAAGTCTGTGGGAAGTATGCACAGATGAGAAATTTTGTTGTGCGTGATCGAAAGTGGTTTTAAACTGTTTTTTCTTAACATTATCCAGCTGGAGAGAGAGAGAGGAACATTATCCAATGAGAGAGAGAGAGAGAGAGAGAGAGATAGAAATAGGAGGGGGAGGAGCAAAACACAAAACAAACAAAACAAACCTTATTTGAGCTGAATCCCAATCCTTGTAGGTATATTACAATCACGGCATGAATTTATTCAGCATTGAATTCTGAAATCTGACTGAGGAAACAAAAAGAAGAAGAAGAGAAAGCTTTTTGAGAAATGGTTTGTTGCAATGTGAGGTTGCAAAAAGTGAAATACATTTTAAAAACTGATGTAGTTCTTTTAAATACCTGTTTAAAAACTTATTGAAATGATGTTGATGTTCATTTCCATCAGCGATGTAGTACGGGGAGGTAGACAACTCTAACACATGCATTACCAAAATGATGGAAATGGGAGCCTAAGTGATGGTCTCTATGTGGTCATGCTCGGTCACACTTTGTTTATATAGCCCTCTGATATCATAGGTCAGTTTAGTCAAGCATCGCTGACCTGCATAGTTTTCTCTGCGTGTGTAATTTGTGTGAGTTCACCTATGGTCGTACGCTGACTGTGAGGCACATTCTTTGCTCTTCCTGTACGCAGATATGCAAAATATATTAATAAAAAAACATGAATTTAGTATATTGTGCACACGCACGCGCGCGCTCGTACACACACACACATGTTTGTATATGTATATGTAAATATATATATATTTTTTTTATTCAAATTTTAAACATGCACCCATGAAAGATAACTCTAGCAGAATTCCTCATATCAAGGGAAAGAGTTACGCATCCTCTGTGTCCAAGATCTCTGTTCCTATGCAGGAGTGTGTTCATGTTCAAAGCCACTCAGCCGGCATGCCAATGCCTCTGTCTGCTGTTCATTAAGGATTCTGTTTCTGTCACCCACCCTTACTCCTCAACAGGCTTTCTTTGAATGGATAGTCCCACACCATTGTGGTTCGAAAGTGATCAGCGGTGATGAAGAGGGAATGAAAGAAGTTTATATGGGTGTAAAAAACCCTGAATGAAAATGGACGAATTCTGGCCTCATTCATTTCATTCCTGTCTAATTTGGTGGATATGAAACTTATGTGGATAGGACTCAGCATGTGAAATTGATATTTTTTACGTCAGGTTGAAAAGCAAGGGTTCAGAGAACTAAATTAAAGAAAAAAAAAGGCAACCAGCACAGACATATATCTGCGGATATATGTAAATTGATGGTGTTTTGAAAACTCAGGTGCCCCGTGGGGACCCTGTGGGGGTTCTTTTGGTTACAGATTCTGTCCCTTGCTTCAGGAAGTGCTGTGCTAGTTATTTCCCTTTGTCTGTGTCTCACTTTGACCCTGTCTGGGATTTGTTTGTTTTCAGTTTCCATCATCCACTGTTTTTCTGCTTTCGTGGCGTGTCGTTGCTTGTGAAATTTACAGCAGATTTTTCACTTGTGACAATGTGTAACATGCCAGTTTTCTTCTTGTGATCTGAGAACTTGATTGATAAAAGTGATGGCTTTGCCCAGTATGGGTGATAGCTATCCATTGTGCAGAATCCTGTTTGCCTGTGTGGTAATGCATTTTTTGTTGTTGCATTTGATTTTTTTTTGGGGGGGGGGGTCAGTAACTTTCCACTTTTTAATGCGTTAAACTTGGGGTGAAAAATCAGGGGGAACAGGATGTCATCAGCACAGCCTAGTTTCACCTGCCTTAACTCATTCTATACTGGCTGTTATCTCCCCTTCCTCCCTGCAGAACCTGACCATTTATATATATATATATATATATATATTTTTTTTAAATCATCAAAATATATATGCAGTATGCATGACAAAGAAAATGAAAATTTGTGTGTCATGCAAAAAATAGGGGTGGTACACACCCTATGAACAAAACATTTACATTAACTGGTTTTATGCCCTGAAATTATTCAACTGTTTGCAACAATTCAAGGGCTTCAGTCACATTGTAACTGTGATTTGTAGCGTTTTCTTTCATCATGAGTGC
>JADBJO010025319.1:0-23935 GCA_016801955.1 Conus betulinus
TGTTCGTTCCTCACTCCAGACCACAGCTCTCTTGCCGAAGGAGAAACGACAGGAATCGCCATCCTGATGGCTCAATGCCAAGCACACTTTATCAAACTGGAACCTTTTTGGCCTAAACTGCACAAGACAATGGCCAGACACCCCATTTTTTTGGAATCCGCGTCGGTGATTGATACGATGCGTTACTCCAGAAACGATTTCAATATCAACCTATCCCTTTAATTTTATGCGACGAATAGAGGCCCAATGACCCTACCAACCGCAAAAACCGAGTCGCGCCGCTTCCCCGATGAATGCGCAGAGAAATATGTGACACTGGATGCATCCACTACGGAGGCTCTGCAATGGAGAGAGGTAAGAGACCAGTTACCCCCGCAAATACACGTGGGCAAGATACCAGTGTCAGGTCATCCGGGAGCTGGAGATCGACCAGTCTACCGAGGACCCTCGTCATTGTGGCAGGGTACAGGATCGCCGCGGCGGCACCCACCAAGAAGCCGGTTAAGTGACCACCGAAGGAGAGGGCTGACGCTGCATGGCATTGGCGGAGGATCAGGTGACACATTCGCTCGTAATTGCCCCGACTCCTCCTGATGGCCAGATCACGGTTTGTCAGTCCATGACAGAAAGGAGCACCTACTTATGCTCACGAACGTCTCGTGTGGACGCTATTTGTGTGCCCTGCTCAAAGAAGCCCCTTCAACCCAGGATGCAAAGTCAGATGAATTGGCGACATCATGGGCTGAGGGTACTCCCGGACACTGGGTGCCATCGCACATTGTAGAATTGCTGCCAGAACATGGGTTTCCAGTGGACGGCATACACTGGGGCAACACCGACAGTGGTGGTGGGATTGGCTGAGTCGCGCTGCAGAAGTGTACTGTTTTTAACCGTCCGTAGCTTGTGTATATTTAGATAACGCCCTTCTTTGTTGGCAGAGTTGAGGTTTTGGTGATGGAAGACCCCGGTTGGCGATGTGCGGTGTGGCAACTATGTTTTCGTCGTGAGGGAGATGGCAGATCCCGAAAGAGTCCCTGTGTATCCTACAGGAGACGAATTGGATCATTAGTGAAGGAGGATAATCCCCAGATTCCTTCAGGTCGCTGTGCTTTACAAGGGTCACAGACGCGAAAGCTCTTAACCACCCCTATACAAAAACCCTATCGCTCAGGGAGAAAAGTATAAGTAAGGCTGTGTCAAGACGGGGGAGGAATAACCCATAAGCAGGGGAGCAGCGGCAGGATGATACCCCACGCGGGGTCAGCACGACATGAGCAGCAGAAGAGGGAACGACGTTTCCATCCACATGGGCAATACATTGTGTCATTCTCAGCTGGAAGGACGGATGCAGTTCTGTACGTAGATATGAGAGCAACTAACTGGATTGTGACCCAGGTCTGCGTGCCCAATACATTGCTGGGTAGTTTTAAACAAGGGGGGCAATAAACCAAGCAGCCAGAACTATCCCGCTTTCCCACCTCACTAAGTTTTAATTTGCGCAGCAACTGTCGTATGGGAGAAACATACTGGCGCTGCTATTGGAGGTCCCGTGCTAACTGCCCAGCGAACATACGGCCCTTCGATCAAGATCAGGAGAGACCCAAGCCCCAGGGGCTGCAAACCCATGGGTTCAAGGATGGCACAGGCAACGAGCACCAGGTAACGTTTGTGATCATCGCTCGGCCACACGTGCGTTCTCAACCCTCATCCCGCGCCACCCCACATACATTCCTACTTTCTGCGTCCGCAGTGTAGGTAACATTTCCGGGCTCGGCCATTCTGTTCGGATGTTCCGCTAGAGTATCTACGTGTCTTTTTAGCTGGAAACTCCTCTACACACTGCGACCTAAGCATTACATATCACCGAGGCCCCCCCTCGTGCCACGCTGTCAAGGCAGAATGGCCTCGAAATATGAACGGGCCTATTGAGTAGTGTTGCACGTCATCCCCGGAGCCCTCATGCTGGAACAGTGCAGTGCTATCGGGGGGGTGTGACGAAGTGGTGAACCATCAGTTCCACGCAGCTGCGAGGCCATTGACTAAGGCTGTTTCAAGTGAGCGGCTCCTTATCAAAGGCCGGGGCGAACCCCCCCCGACCTCTGACCGCCCAATACGACAAACAAGGGACTGTGGTGGGACGGCGCGTGTGGGAACTTATGTGGGGCAACAGCTCGCTGTCCTGTTCTGTCAACGAAGATGTCTCGCGTGGACGGCGCACCCAATCGAGAACGTGCAGTGGTGGGACCCGGTCCTGGCGTGGCTGGCACCTGGCCTCCTGTGTGGCGTCGCTTCACATCGAGATGTTCCTCCACAGCAGTACCCATGATTCCCTCTCGACTTTTGCAGATGCGTTCGTGGGCGCAGAGTGGGAGAGAGCGGCCAAGAAGGTGAATGCTGGACCCGCTCTGGGCTCAAAGCCAAGAGAGCTGGCCACTTCACGACCATGCATGCTGATCGTACGGCGCGTCTACAGTCCGCCTCCAAACTGCTAACAGAATCGCCGGAGACTTGTGGCGCTTCGGGTCCCATGCAGTAAAACTTGCGGAAATGGCCGAAGACATACTAAGCGCACCTTTAGTATGACGGACTCGTTGCCCCGCTGCGGAGTCGGAGTGGCGGCCTACTGGACAACGGGGCGAGTTGTCGGCGCCAGCTGTGAAACTGCAACTCAGTAAGTGTGGAACGGCAAGGCAACGTCCCATCTCCCTGGCGTGTCAACCAGGGTGGGAGATCGGTCCGAGACTACACAAGTGTCTGGGCTGCGGTCAGTGCCACAAATACAGGATCTTGTCCATGGCTACACCTGCTCAAGAAGTAGTTCTGTCTGTGAGGAGAGAGCAAGAATCTACCCCAGTAATGGTTGAGCCTTCGATTGCGTACACCCTAGAAACGATGGAGGCCTGAGTGAAACCAATCACCAATTCCGCACCATCCAAAGGAAATTCCGTATAGTTCCTGGGTACCTGCGCATCCTTGACCGGGGAAGGCGTCGTGATTGGGGCAACAGAGGATCGGGGTTTAGAGGAACACCTTCAGAAGTGATGTCAAAGAAACCAATGACTTGTTGACTGACCATTACCGGGATCGACCACATTGAGTCTTCACGGCAGAGATCTAGCTCCCTGCCCTCTCTTGTGGACACTCTCCTTCCTCCACTCGCTGGTTTCTGCAGCCCTCCTTACTGTCACGTGATGCGCGTACCCCCACGAGAGTTGACCGAGTGGGAGTTGAATGGCTGAGGAGGAGGAGGGGCATTTAAACGTCAGTGCTTCCTACCCCTCACACCATCACTGGCCTGGGTTAAAAGAGAACCAAAAAAAAAGGCAAGATTTCGATGTTGCTGGGGGAGGTGTGTTCGCCTCTGGCAAACAAGGCAAAAGTGTGAAGGCAGGTGTACGATGCGAGGCGAGGCAGAGATTGAGTACTCCGGTCGCGCGACCCTGGGCGAGAGCTGGTCCGGGTTCATTGCGTTTCTCCTCTTTCCTATCTGCGTTGCGTCTGTCTTTTGTTTCCCCGGTTTGTATTTCTGTTTCGTGCTGGGAGCACAGTTCCCCCGGCTCCGGGGCCAATAGTGGGCGTCGGGCAACGCAAGGAGGAGAGAGTGGCCTCACTCTTCCCCAATATTCAGCACCTTCCTTCGTCCCAACTATCACAACGTCCGACGACCCAAGAGTGCGAACAGAGGGCCATGAGTTCATGCGTGGGAGGCACCAATTCAAGCGCGGGATTCCACCCCCGAAATGATGCGGAAGGTGAGTGCTGCTGGTCAGCAGATAGTGCCCTACGGATAGCTCTGGAGGACGCTCTGCGACAATCTCATATTCGCGATGTGCGCATTTGCTGACAGCGCACCTAGTCAGGAGCGGCTGCACCATCCTGCATGTCGGTTTCTTTATGACAACGTATCGTGAATCGTACAGGCACAGGAGCATACGCACAGCACTAAGTTCCTGCCACTACGGCAATGCTGAGATCTCGTACGTGGGACACCAAGTCGGAGGGGGACCACAAAGGCCAAAGAGTGACAAAATGACGAGCAACATTCCGTCGCCCAACGATCCTAACGTACAAGACAGTCCAGAAGTTTCTTGGGACTACGTTTTGTTTTGATTGATCGACACTTCAATCCCTGGGTTGTCAAAGATGGCCCTATCCGTTTAACCGACCGACCCTTACCAAATGTCCAAGCCACGGGTGGTGGTGTGGTCCTCTTCCCCGCCGATGTGATGTGGTGCCTTTCAAGCATTGAAATAACTGTTTTTGTTTCCCCTCCCCTTATGCCACCGTCCTGCCAGTGTCCCCGGTCGACGATTTCGTCCCTTAAGACAAGATGCCGTCAGAGGTTGGGCATCGGTGAGTTCTCTGCCCAAGAGCAGGATCCAGGTGCATCCCGTGTGGTGCACTAGCAAACAGTGCAATCCTGCAGGAGAAACATTCAGAGTTGTGGAGCAAGAGTGATTTGATTTTGGTGTGGCAGTTCACAAGTTTGAACCCTCTTTGATGGAGTGCAGAGTCACCTTCAGACGGACCATTCACCCACTCCAGTACACTGATCAGGTGAATCGCCCAAGTGGAGCGAACTCACTGATATGGGGCTTTTGTCTTCTTTCCTCTTTTCTTATCCAGCCTTCGGATTAAATTTGTAGTGTAGCCTTCCGGGAAAGAAAATGTGTCGCCGGACTTTTTTTTCGATTCGGTTTGAAGAAGAGGTCAATTACCTGGCTGTTTTTTGACATTGACAATGTTTCTTTGCTTTGTGCTGTTGGTAGGGGTGAAGAATTCAGCGAGCTATTAAGCTTTGTTTATTAAAAGTGATACTTTAAATATAGAGAGGGAGTGTTTGTCACGCATGACATTCAGGGACATAATGGCGCAACCATTGTAAGCAGAGTTAATTGCGCAGTCAGATCTTTTTTTATTTCTCCTCGGATCGATATTTGGGATTATGATGCGTTGTTCATTTTTTGTTGTTTGTGTTTATGTCGATTCAATTGGTTGTTAGGATGATCGACCCAAGAGGGGTGGAGTTTTGTTCTGCCTGTATTTGGCGGTATCCATCGGTGATTTGTTGTGTGTTTTGCCTTGGTGGTTAAATAAAATTTGGGTGATTGGTTTACGCACTATGGCGATTGTGCTTGGATATGTTTTGTCCATATTTGGACTTGTGTACAGCTGTGGTTGGTTCGATTGAGATTGAGGTCTTTATATCCTAGACTCCTGGTGCAATACCCATTATCCCATATTGGAATTGGTGATCTCGTCACCTATGATGACTTATTGCTTATTGGTCCTCCTCTGGCACTTGTGCTTCGAGCCTGCATACGACTGTCCTATGTATTCCCCTTCTGGATTTTTGTCATGCGCCGTTTTCTGACACTTAATTGATGCGTGGTGAAGTTCCGGTGTGGACTTGTCAGTTTTTCAGGGTGTTGTGGCAACTATAAGTGTCCGTCTGGTTTTGTTTTGACTTTTTAATTTCATGTCTGATTGCGAGTTGGTGGTGCGGAGCTGCAGTCCTGGCTCGAGACGGGAGGTCTTCTGATCCTTGCGTTTGGTGAGGCAGTTTGGCCAGTTGTGTTTAGGTGGGCTGCCAGGAAACCCATGGGATGTGTCCTTGTGGACCAGAAACGGGATAGCTCGGAGTCCAAGAAAGAAGTTTATCAGGTAGGGTTAGTGGATCGTAGACCACCCAGTGGGTCCACTCGCCTCGCAAGGGGAGCGGAAGGCGGTCTCCCCGGGATGGAGCTGCGCTGGCAGTGCTCTGTGGCGGGGTGATGGTCGAGTATTGCAGCTGCGGGGGTCATACGGTAAACTCCAGGTTGAGAAGTGTAGGGCAGGTTGTTCATCTGAAGAATGGACTTGGAGGTTATGATGATTCTGTATGCGAAAACGCGTTGTTTGACACATAGGCGAACTGTGGAGAAGCGCAAGTTCAGTTTTAGTATGAAAAACAGAGGACTCTACGGGGGGGGCCGTAAATCACGCCACGGCTTAGGTAGACAAGGGGGGGAAGAGAATGAGAAGGAGGTGTCATATGCTTGACGCGGCGCTAAACTGTTTTCGGGTGAGAGGTTATCGTCATGGCTCGTGCGCGACGAGGCGCGCGCCGACTTGTCGAGTATGTAGCGGCAGTTGCTGTGTTCAGTTGCAAATTGGGTTTGCCGTGTTGTTTGTTGACAAGTGTATGAGAAAAAAAAATGCGGATGGTTTTAAAGTTTAAATTCCGATAATATTGAGTCAAACCATAAGTTCGTATGAAAATTGATGAGGATTATTATATGTTTTGTTTCTTTATTTCATATTTCTTTTGATTCGAGGAGAAGCGAAATTCTGTTTCGTATCCCCCCCCCTTTTTATTCATACTAGGAATGGCTGTTGCGCACGAAGCCTAAGCGCGAATGATAGGCGGGGAGTGGGAGGGTAGTTCTGCTTGACTTGTCAGGGGAATATGGAGTGAAGGAGGGTAGTTTGAAGGTGGTTGGGGTAGTTGCAAGGTAATGGTATGTTGTTGTGAAAGTTGGTGAATTATATGACATTTGTGGTTTGAATTGATGAATATTTGCGGGTGTATGCTTGAGTAATAATTTAAGATGCATTATGTTTTCTTTTTTGTGATTATGATTGAAAGTTGGAATAGGTAGTTTTAAATTTTTTGTGTTATTCTTAAGTTAGTGCATGATTTGGTTGGCAAGAGTTGAAATTGATTAGGGCTTATGCCTAGTCACGTACAGCCCAGCAGGGGGGCGCGGTCCTGTCGCTCCGTTTTTGTTAGTATGTCGGGGTCTTCGTTACTATATATGGCCTCGCCGGTCATATTGTTTTTCGATCGCTATCGGTTTGTGGGTGATACTGCGCTGTTTGAGTTCAGGGCATGACAGTGGTCATGATCATTTTTATTGGATTGGATTTAAATGATATCATACCGGGGTTGACCCCAATATTTGTCTCTTATTCAAAGCAGCGGCGAGTTGCCTTCCGCTCCTCTCCGTGTTGTTGTTGTTGTGGGTGAAATCGTTTGGCATTCATTATATGCCCGCTGAAGAAAACAGTAATTATTTATTATTTTATAAAAGTTCACTGTGGATAATTTCGTTGATTGATTTAGATGGCATCATCCTGTCCAACTTGGTACATACCGTTTGAGGTGTGTCGATTGAGATAATAATATAAGAATAATATGAAGAATAATATGAGAAATGATATGATATTGATTGTGTTGGTATGTGAAAGAATGGTTATGAATGTTTTTTTTTTTGGTGACATTTGACAGTATTATTAGTTGGCTTTGTTGACTTCGATATTCGCAGAATATGGAGAAAGCCGGGTTCATAATCGGAAGTGAACAACTATTTTTTTTTTTTTGTGCACTCTGTTTTTTTAATGGATATTGTAGGCTGGATTTATGTCCCGTTTGGAGAATGTTTGTGAGTGCCAGTTTGGTTTGTTGGTGTATGTGTTATACTGTAGATTTGATGGCTCAAATCTCAAATGCCTTGGCCGACATTGAAGTCGCAGAGACAATGGGTTGTAGATCTGGTGTGCCCGAAGAGTTCTATGATCACAGTTGCGGGCAGAGTAGTTCCATGAAACTATCTATGGTCCAAGGTGTCCGACAGGGTTTGAATAAACCGCTCTGGCTGGCTGCAACCTCTGGTTTGAGGGCATCTTTAACTGGTCTGCTGGTTTAACCGACTATCCTATCTTTACTAGCCAATCCGTTTCCGACTTCTTCTCCCTTTCTTTTCTGACCTCGCTGAGGTCTAGTGCAGCTACGAACGCCTGGGAGGGGGCGAGATCTCTCCTTCTTGAATCCTTTTGCTCAGCGTTTGGAGCATTCCCGCCCCCCCCTTCCTGGCTGCTGAGATCTGCAAAGACGGCTTGGCTCCTTAAGTTTTCAGTTTCAATTGTGTGTCACAAGTGTAGCTTTGAATCATTGACCTCTTGTGTTAGAAACACTAAAACCTTGTGACAATCGTCCGATTCTCTGTCGTGTCGGGCGCTACAGTCGTCTGCTGTTGGCACGAAAAATACATCCGACCTTCAGTGAAACATTTCGGCACCAGGGGGCAACCAAACCGTGAACGTTCGGGAAGGAATGGGGAAAGATTTGGATGGTGTGTGAATTGATTATGTGTGAAAAAAAAGAAAGAGCGGTTTCGAGTGTTGGGGCGAAGGTGTGAGTGTATTGGTGCCGTGCGGATTGTTATTCAAGTACACACACAACACGACAACCGGAACACATCAGCACACACACAAGAAACACACCTCACATATCTTATATAAATATATAATATATAAATATTATATATAAGTCTAAAAAATATGGCGAGACGGATGAGCAGAGCAGAAGAGCGGAGCGAGATCGATGAGATAGCTATTTGTATTAATATTGTGTGGATGGGGGGGGGAATTGAATGGGTCAAAACTGTTTTATTTGCTTATTTTTCTTATTATGGTTTTTTTTTTTTTTTTTGGGGGGGGGGTTAAATAGGGGGGGTGGGGGTTGGGGGAAAGGGTGGGGTGGGGGGGTTGTGGAGGGAAATAGTAGGGGGTAGGGGATAATGGGTGGGTGGGTGGTTGGGGGAAGGGGGTGAAGGGTGTGTGGGGGGGGGGGTGGGTGGGGGCGGGGGTGGGGGAAGGGGGGGGGGGGGGGGTTGGGGGGGGAGTGTGGGGAAGGGGGGAAAAGGTTGTTGGGGAGGGGGGGGAAAGGAAGGTGGTAGGGGTTGGAAAGGGAAGGGAGGGGAAATGGGGGGAGGGGGAAGGGTGATTTGATGTTGGGGTGTGGTATGGTGGGTTGGGGTGGTGGGGTTATGGGGGGGGTTGGGGCTGGGGGGTGTTTGGGGGGTGGGTGGGTGGAAGGTTAAGGGAAAAAAAAGTGGTGGGTGAGTTTGGGGCGGGTGTTGGGTGGAGGTGGAAGAAGGTTTGGGTAGTAATGTGTTTGGGGGTTGGTAAGGGGGGGGGTTGGGGGGGGGGGTGAGGTGGGGTTGTAAAAAAGAGGGGGGGGGTGGGAGGGGGAAGGTATTTGGGTGGGTGGGATGGGTTGGGGGGTGGGGATGGGGTGGGAAGGGGGGTTTTAGGTAAGGGGGAGGAAATGGTGGGGGTGGGGGGGGGGTGGGGTGGGGTATTGGTTGGGGTGGTGGGTAGGTTGGGGGTGTGTTTTGGGGGGTTGGGTGGTTGGGGAGGGGGTGAGGGGGGGGGGAGGGGATTTTGGGAAATAGGGAGGGAGTGGGGGTGTTGGGGTGGGTGGGGGGGTAGTTATGTAGGGGGGTGTGGGGGGGGGGGGGGGGGGGGGCTGGGGGTGTGGTCGTTTTGGTCCCCTCTTTGTGGTTTTGATTTGTATCAGCGCGGAGACACACTTGAGTTCGGGTGTGGGCCATCCTACCTCTGGATGCCCACCCCCCCCAGGTTATTACGGAAACGTGATAGTCCCTGGAGTATCCCTGGTCCGGTATCAACCCTGTGTGAGTTGGGGTCACCTTGAGGCTGCCTGGATTTGAAGGTGGGTGTCGGGGCATTTTCATTGTGTATTGCTGATTTTTAGGGGTTTTTTTTTTATTATTTGTTTGAGATTTTTTTTGATAGTATGTGGGTTAGTGTGAATCTGAATAAAATTTGATTGTTTATTGTACCTATTTATTTGGTGTTTGGTGTGGTGTCGGTAGTTTTAGAGTGTGGCCGGGGGGTGGATTAAAAGGGGGTACTCTTCTACATGCGGGTGTCCCTGTCACCGAACTAGGCGTAGTGACAAATAAACCTATTTTGGACAGATGTACTAAAACATTTGAAGCGTGTGTATGCAAAATGTCTTCCCCTGGGCCCTGTAGAGATCCTGGCTGAATGCATTCACTACAACAAACACATAATAAGAGGCAGACATGTTGTTTTTGTAAAGAAATGGGTTGATGAGAACATCTTGTTTTCTTGCTTTTATATACTAGTGTTATTAACGCTATCACTGAGCATCAACGGAAATGCAATATTTAGTTGGAAGATAGATATCGGGTCATAGAAAACGAAAATTTAGAAAACTGTTAAACTGTAAAAGAAGGAAGCAAGAGCATACAGGGACTACTTCTGAAATCTGATGTGTTGCCTGCAGCAGTTCTAAAATGGAACCTTAGTTTTGAAAATTTTGAACTGGTTCAAGATTTTTAAAACATTGTAAAATTTTCAGGACATAAAAATGAAATGGTTTCAGCTGCGTATATGACATCGTCTTTTGCCAGCTAGAAAATATTTATACGACTGCAAGTTGGTGAAGACCCAATTTGTAAATTTTTGGGCAGGAAGAAATTCAAACCATCCAACATCTGTTATGGAAATGCGGGACAAGTGTACAGAACTTGTGGCTTTGATCTAATGCATGTTCTGACCACAAAATGTGAACACTGTGAAAATTGAGCTCTGTCAGAAGGACTGATTTTGTTGGATATAAAGAGGGTGTTATAACAGATTTGGGGCTTAATTACATTTTATCAACTGCAAAATTCTATATATTTAGATCTTACGTGGTAAATGGTGTACCCAGTGTGCAAGGTTTCCTTTGTGTTATGAAGAACAGATATTTTGACCTTAAATTTACGCATTCACTAGAGGGTACATAGTCTCAATTCTGTGAACAATAGTGGGGATACCAAGGTCTATTTTCAAATTTTTGCAATCCCCTATATCGATACATGTGAATGGTTACTTGTAAACAACTACACTCTCTCTCTCTCTCTCTCTCTCTCTCTCTCTCTCTCTCTCTCTCTCTCTCTCTCTCTCTCTCTCTCTCTCTCTGCAGGTTTGCTTTTTCTTCTCTTGGTTGAGGAAGAGGCCCTAACCTGCAAAGTTTATCTTCACGGCACATTTATTCTCCTCTGTCTTCAGCCCTTTGTGCACTTTCGCTTCCGTATGCACGGGTGCAGGAACCAAACCAGGGGAGGTTTTGTGCAGTGACCTACTTTTTTTTCATTTATTTATTGTCTATTTATACATCATTTTCTCCCTACTGCAGCTTGCTTGTCTGAATGTCTCGTTTTATTGTGTGTGTGTCTGTGTGTGTGTGTGTGTGTGTGTGTGTGTTTGTGTGTGTGTGTGTGTTTTGTATATTTGTTTGTGTATGAAAAGTGTGCTGTTTCTGTGTTTGAATGCTTGGAATTATTAAATGGTTTTCTGCCTATATATATATATATATATATATATATATATATATATATATATATATATATATATATATATATATTGTGTGTGTGTGTGTGTGTGTGTGTGTGTGTGTGGTGTGTGTGTATTAAAAAAACCTTCATAAATGTATTATACATTGAAAAATGGTCATATTTATGTTGAACTTCGAAGGGAAAAAAAAAAAATGGCAGGTATTTTCTTTAAATGCTGTTTGTCCACAAACAAAATAGCAGGTATTTTATTTAAATGCTGTGTGTCAGAAACACAAACAACAGGTATTTCTTTAAATGCCAGGTGCTGGTAGGATGGTTGCCAGCAAAAATGTCCCATAACAGACATTTTTTTTTAAATTGCATTACTGCAATCTTTACGAATGGTGCCAGAACCAATGTCCCATGACAAACAAAATTTACTGCATACTGCAATCTTACTTGTATTACAACAAGCATCAGCATCTCCCATTCTCTCACATGCAACCTCCACGTCGAGCTGCTTGCTACATAGATTTCTGACTACAACGTCTACACTAGAGCATAAACAAAGGTTTTGTTTTTTTCATCATGATATCATCAACAGCAGGACTTTTAGGAGAAATGCACAGACGCAGATCTGATACATACTGGCGAGTTCGGCGGAGGCACCTTCCTTGAGGGGGGTGTTCACTAACAGTCAGGAACACGAGCAGACAAAAACCTGAAGTAAGGCAATCTAGACCAAGGGAGAAACAGACCTCCCAACGGTCTAGTTGGCTTGTGAGTAACATTGCGCTGAGTGAGCTGATGACAGACTCAGCTCCAAGGAGACAATCTCAGAGTTGCTATTGTGGCAGGACAGCCATAAAACGGTGACGAAGGTAATGATGGCATAGGCTTTGACACAGGGACTCGGACTGATTTTAGCTCCGCCAGAGGGATCAGTCACAAAGCTTGATAAAAATCCTGACAAGACCCCCCAAGCCACAGACTGGAGTGAGTATGTGCGATAGAGTGCACGTGCATGGAAATGCAAGACGTTGAATAGAAATTCTTCAAGGTGAAGCTAAACACATTAGAAACAGTAAATCTGAACATCAAGCTGTTTTCATGATAATAGAAGTAAATAATCTACAGATTAATAGCCTGCATTTGCTTTGTGACGCGAATTGTTTTTTTTCTGTATATTTTATTATTATTATCATTATTAATAATTTATTTATTTTATTTACCTTTATTTATTTATTTTTTATTTTTTTTTTTTTTTTTTTTGGGGGGGGGGGGGGGGGCTTTCATTTTTTAAGTACAATAGTACAATGATCTGACTGATGGTTAAAAAACACTGAAATGTCAGCTTGAGAGTATTGCTCATATCGCTATAGTGTATATGTATATATATATATATATATATATATATATATATATATATATATATATATATATATATAAATATATATATATATATCCTCTGTGTGTGTGTGTGTGTGTGTGTGTGTGAGAGAGAGAGAGAGGAGAGAGAGAGAGAGAGAGGAGAGAGAGAGAGAGAGAGAGAGAACAAGTATAAGTAAGTGTAAACGTTGTTTTTGTGATTTTTAAACACAAAAAAAATGATGGTAACTGCAAAACGCAGTCAGTGTTTTTTTATGTATGTATGTTGTACAGTACTCTTTGTTATAAAACATGTCTTCTCAAAATGACCTTCTGTAAGCTTATAGTCTCCAAAGCAGGAGACAATCTCCAATGGGGAGAAGCTCACTAACATATAACTCCTGGTCAGATAACCGGTATTTCGAAACCTGATTGTTTCTCCTCAGTGACCGTGCGCGGAAAAGTGGTAATTTGACTCCTCTGCCTTTTCGGTTTTAAGAGAAGAATGCTATACCAGAAAAAGGCTGGTGTGTGCAATATATGTCTTAGATTGTAGAAATAGGGGGGTGATAAGCTTTCATATCTGCAGTGGTAGATGATTCTGCCTAACTGACAGTATGTGCTTGAGTGGGTGAATGGGGAATAATAAATGCTTCTTCTCAAATGAACCTTCTGCAAGCTTATAGTCTCCAAAGCGGGAGACCATCTCCAATGGGGAGAAAGCTCACTAACATATAATCCTGGTCAGATACCGGTATTTCGAAACCTGATTGTTTTTTCTCCTCAGTGACCGCGGAAAGTGGTAATTTGACTCCTCTGCCTTTTCGGTTTTAAGAAGAATGCTATACCAGAAAAAGGCTGGTGTGCAATACCGTAGTATGTTTGTTTTAAGTTCAAAAAAAAAACCAACCAAAGGTGCCACCTAAGAAGCAAAAGAAAATCATGAAAAGAGCAAAACAGCTACATTTTCTTGTGAAAAGTAGAAAATATAAAAAGATAACCTCTTAAGACACAGTGCTGAGAGGGCCAGTTCTTGGAATGAATCCGCAAGGGACTAAATTACAATAAACTAATAAATTCCAAGGATAAGTACCGAGCACCATTCCAGCAACTTACAGAGCAGCTTGTGCTTGATTGGGTGAATGGGGAATAATAAATGCTTCTCAAAATGAACCTTCTGCAAGCTTATAGTCTCCAAAGCAGGAGACAATCTCCAATGGGAGAAAGCTCACTAACATATAACTCCTGGTCAGATACCGGTATTTTCGAAACCTGATTGTTTCTCCTCAGTGACCGCGGAAAGTGGTAATTTGACTCCTCTGCCTTTTCGGTTTTAAGAAGAGTGCTATACCAGAAAAAGGCTGTGTGATGACTGCAAGAAATATTGAATTATAAACAAAGCTTGCTCTTATGTCTTAGATTGTAGAAATAGGGGGGTGATAGGGGGATGAAACGCAAACGCAGCATTGTCAATAACCTTGTATATCACGGGTCTTTGTAGATTTTTTTTTATACAATCAAACGTTCACTTTCAGCTTTATGTTTGCCATTTATTTTCTGTGAGTGAATGTCACTTAATATTCATGAAATTATTTCTTTTGCTGTGCACATAACAGTTTTCATAAAACGGGAGTTTTGTGCTTTGCGGCGTTTCTCCAGTATTATGTTCAAAGTGTAGAGGAACGGGTTGAGTGCTGAATTGAGTGGCAGCACGAAAATGGCCATTTCCGATGTTGACTTCCCCTGGAATGACGACACACACATGGCAGCCCCAGGATCCCACAACAGACCGATAGGAACCAGCACAGAAAGTCAGACACAGCAACGGATAGGAGACGTCTTGCAAGAGTTGTTTCCTTAGACTCAGTGCCGATGTCTTGGAGTTTTGCTGCGAATTGGTCAAAGAGTTATCCTCACTGACCAGTAAATAATTAACTGACCCACACACACAATAAGGAGGAAAGAGGATTAGGTTGCAGACGACCATGATACTGAACGAATAAACATGACCAGGAAAAAGTCAGCTCTGGTGACAGGCAGGGTATACAAATTCCTGTCTGGTGGAAAAACTCCCAGTGTGAGGTTATAGGCAGCAGAGGCAACCACTGCCAGTGTCAGTCCCCAGTGCCCAGAGGATGGTACACAGGCCACGTGTGTGATCTGGCTCCAAATCGCATGTGACTGAAAAGAAAACGGAGCACAAGGGAAACGATCCAAAGTGTGATGAAACAGATCAGGAATGCTGATACTTCTGATGATAGCAGGGACAGGAAGCCTGCAAAGCCACAAAACTGAACTCTTTTTCCAATCACTTTCACTCCAAATGTAACTACCTGCATAAATCTGGTCTGCAATGCCAATGAAAGCTAAATACACCCCCATCAAAAAGTCAGAGACACACAGGTGAAGAACGAAATATTACAAAACCAGTCTTGGTGTTTTCCGACAAAAAATAGACACGATAGGCAAAACCACCAAAGTTCCCAAGAATAGCCAGCACAGAAAACACCACAAGAATACAGCGGTTAAGTGATAGATTTTCACAAGTCATCACATGACGAGATTTCATCTGATGGGGCTGAACATTCACCTTGAAAATTGTCCCGGTAAAACAACAGAACAACACAACTTGAAGTTGTCTGCAACAACATGTCTAAGATGGTGTCATGCCCTTCATGAACATCTGGGGTGAAATGAGTTTATAGGACAGCCCTGTAAATGCCAAACCCTGATCTTATGAAACATACTTTGTTCTGGCAGAGCCTTTAGTTCGTTCCATGATAAATCTAGAATTTGTAAGTTTGGCATGATAGCTGACATCAAGCTCATATTGAAAGAATGACTGGACACGGGACATATTTGAAAATCTCGAGTGATTCATGCACATACTGGTTTTGACCATAAGAAAAAAAGGCCAGACAAGGATTACCTGATGCTACATCCAATCTCCGTAGGTGTACCATTCCTGCAAAGTGGCTGAAGTTGAAAGAATGAAGTTTTGTTGTAACTAAGATCCACGCTGTGAAGATTGGGCAGAGTTCCTTTGGTTAACTTCCTCAGCCCACACGCCTGTAGGCCCAGGTGGATCAGCATGATGTTTATGAGTGACGTCACTGAGACGTATTCCACTACAGACCAGACGCTTCAAGGTAGCGTAGCTGAGGGGAAAGAGCTGACGAGAAAAGTATGGTTGCAGGAGAAGGCCAAACCCATAGCAAAACCATGACTCAGGACAAGTCACACCACACATCAGTTCATCATCATGCAGAGGGCAGTGTGGCAGACCGTCACACAGCTGATTCTCGTGCACACAACGTGTTTTTGTAACTGTCACGACATCGATAAAACCCTGGGCACGTCTTGTAATTCTTACAGTCAGCTTCATCTCCTCGTACTCGGACAGTCGATCACGTCATTACACCTGACATAGACGGGGAGACAATAGCCATGATCGTGACACTGAAAATGAGTGCCGTGACATTTTGTGTTCTCTTCTGGAAGGGGGACAATGGTGAATCCTCCAGGCTGGTCGAAATTGACGACAGCTGGAGGACGAAGTTTAGACAATATGTTTAATCTACGTGGACCCACTTTCCTCGTCGCCGTTTGTCAGACAGTCCCTGAACCCATCACATCGTTTTGACCTGTCTACACACTGAATAGAACACAGGCAAAGCGTGTTTCGTAACAAATGTAAAAAACGTCCATGATTTGAAAGAACAACAACAGAACAGAATCCAGCACGTTCATGCCAGCTGCACTGGTTTCAGAACTCGCATGGATTGCATTGCAGTTTGACAGAGAATATCAAACCTTAGTTTTTGACCAAGCATTTTAGTTTTTGACCAAGCATTTGAAAGCTGCTTATTTCTCTAAAACAAAGAGATGCAGTTAGTGTAAACAGTATAAAAATATGTGGATTTACATTTAACTACGTTTAGTATATGACTTTGACGGAAGAATGGGGCAATCCATTCACTTCAAGCGTAATGCGTTTGTTTATTTGAACTCCCTGCATGCTTTGAAGCAAATAGCCGAAAATGAAGATTTTTACGAGGAACGAAAACCAGAGCCAGACCCATAGCATGAACAAGACTGCGCTCTCTATGTACTGTACTTTGCTACCCCAGCAAAGGCAACCCCTCCTATCCTCCGTGTTCCCCCAGTGTCCCTTCTCTCTCTCCAGTGTCACCTCTCTCTCGTTCTCTCTCTGTCCCTCTCTCTCTCTCTCTCTCTCTAAGTCGAATCATCATGGCAAGGTATTTTGGCTCAAACGCACTTTTTTTTTTGAAACGAATTTATAAAGCTGAGTCTTACAACGGCACAACAATATTTAAATTGTAAAACTACACCTGGTATCGTGGTTTTGTGTCGCAACGTTGCTTTTTTGTTTAAAATTCTGTTCAAAGCCAGTTAAATGCAGCTGACTCATTGTCAAGTCTACAGTGAAGTTCCACAGGCTATGTTGCAAAAGTGGTTAACGGAACTTCTGGATTCTTTTAGGTGTCCTCGTCTTTCCTCGACCCTCAAATAGAAATAAATCTCTCTTCGCTTCGCTCTTTATTTTTTTTTTACCTACTTCCACTTCCTTTCTGTTGATCTAAAACCCCTTTCTGCTGCTTTAAGTTGGCCTCCTGCGATTTTCCTGATCTCAACTTCTTTCTCTGCCATTATCCATGGCCTCCTCAACTACCATTTTTTATATTTTTGGCCGGTCTTTAGCTCTGGCCGGATTGATCTCACATCTTTGTCCAGCCCCACGCTCTGGCCGGATGATCTCACAGCTTTGTCCAGCCCTAAGCTCTGGCCGGATTGATCTCACACAGCTCACAGCTTTGTCCAGCCCTAAGCTCTGGCCGGATTGATCTCACATCTTTGTCCGCCCTAAGCTCTCTGACCGGATTGATCTCACAGCTTTTGTCAGCCCCAACGCTCTGGCCGGATTGATCTCACATCTTTGTCCAGCCCTAAGCTCTGGCCGGATTGATCTCACATCTTTGTCCAGCCCTAAGCTCTGGCCGGATTGATCTCACAGCTTTGATCAGCCTTTAGCTGGCCGGATTGATCTCACAGCTTTGACCAGCCTTTAGCTCTGGCCGGATTGATCTCACAGCTTTGACCAGCCTTTAGAGCTGGCCGGATTGATCTCACAGCTTTGACCAGCCTTTAGCTCTGGCCGGATTGATCTCACAGCTTTGACCAGCCTTTAGCTCTGGCCGGATTGATCTCACAGCTTTGACCAGCCTTTTAGCTCTGGCCGGATTGATCTCACAGCTATGTCCAGCCTTTAGCTCTGGGCCGATTGATCTCACAGCTTTGACCAGCCTTTAGCTCTGGCCGGATTGATCTCACAGCTTTTGACCAGCCTTTAGCTCTGGCCGGATTGATCTCACAGCTTTGTCCAGCCTTTAGCTCTGGCCGGATTGACCTCACAGCTTGGACCAGCCTTTAGCTCTGGCCGGATTGATCTCACAGCTATGTCCAGCCTTTAGCTCTGTATTGACCACACACAGCTATAGACTTTAGCTCTGGTTGTATTGACCACACGGCTATGTCCAGCCTTTAGCTCTGTATTGACCATATAGCTATGTCCAACCTTCAGCTCTGTATTGACCACACAGCTGTATCCAGCCTTCAGCTCTGGTTGTGTGATATCACAGCTATGTCCAGCCTTCAGCTCTGGTTGTGTGATATCACAGCTATGTCCAGCCTTCAGCTCTGGTTGTGTGTGATCTCACAGCTTTGTCCAGCCTTTAGCTCTGTATTGACCACACCAGCTGTGTCCAGCCTTCAACTCTGGTTGTGTGATCTCACAGCTTCGTCCAGCCTTCAGCTCTGGTTGTGTGATATCACAGCTTCGTCCAGCCTTCAGCTCTGGTTGTGTGATCTCACAGCTTCGTCCAGCCTTCAGCTCTGGTTGTGTGATATCACAGCTGTGGTCCAGCCTTCAGCTCTGGTTGTGTGATCTCACAGCTTCGTCCAGCCTTCAGCTCTGGTTGTGTGATCTCACAGCTTTGTCCAGCCTTTAGCTCTGTATTGACCACACAGCTGTGTCCAGTCTTCAGCTCTGGTTGTGTGATATCACAGCTTTGTCCAGCCTTCAGCTCTGGTTGTGTGATCTCACAGCTTTGTCCAGCCCTTTAGCTCTGTATTGACCACACAGCTATGTCCAGCCTTTAGCTCTGGTTGTTTGTGATATCACAGCTATGTCCCGCCTTTAGCTCTGTTGTGTGATCTCATAGCTTTGTCCAGCCTTCAGCTCTGCCTGGATTTGATTGGTCTCACAGCTTTGTCCCCGCAATCCTCAGCTTCTTACTTCCGCCTGTCTTTGCCCCGGTGTACGCTCTTTAAGGGGGGTAACTTCCGCTTAGCTTGTTGACAGTAAAGCCGAACATTAGTGAGACCAGGTTGTGACAAGGAGCCCTTTTCCTTGTGTACTTTTTGTTTATTTCGGCCGGCATTCATGCCCTTGAGCTGCTACTGATATTGTAAGTCAACAGGAGCAAGAGGAGCTATGGGATCAGTATATCCTGCATAATATTTTACTGAAACGTCACACTGGTCTATTAACAGATTTGTTTTAATGCCTTACAGTATGTGTACAACGCCTTTCATTTTGAAAAAAAAATCTCTGTCTGTGATAGAATTGAGTGCACTAGACTAAGATTAACTTACATGATGGGACGTCTATGCATGCTTTTATGAGAACACTAGCTGTGAAACCACCATTAGAACAAAAACGTAAAGTTGGATCCTGTGGATAACTAAAATGTATGTTGAAAATAAGTAACACAGCAAACAAAAAATCAGGGCAAGCTTCATGCTGAATAAATAGATAATCTACAGATCTACAACCGTTAGGACTATGAAAATGTACGCGGTAATGTGTATGTATATGGGTTGGCATAAATGGTGCGGGGAAAAAAGAGCCTGAAAGGCTATGGAAAATGAGACAACTGATTCTACAGGTTCCGTGTAAAAAAAAAATAATAGACTTTTCATGGATTTACAGATGAGACAGGATCTGAAGGAACAGACTGCAAGAAGAGGGAAGAGGTTCACAGAAACATGGGTATAGACCTGACTATTTCCACAGTCTATCATGTCTTCCTTGCACGCAGTATGCTCACAGAAGTTTTCGTCACGTTCATCTAAACAATCGTGTCTAAAATCACACACAGACTGTAAGGCACGAACTCCTGAGATCTGTCACAATAAAAGTAGGGCTGTGTCCGTCCATGAGACATACTGCACGTCGCCCTGTACCATGTCCAGTGTTCTCCACTCTCCTGCACTGACTTTTCACATCACAGGCCAGTAGTTCGTGAGTGCGATGCTGCATGGGACAGATTTCAAGGTGAACACTGGGTGTGGTTGTGCTGTTTTGGAGCAAGAAGCGTGACAGGGTGTGCTGGTGTGGTGATGGTCTGAAATACTATGGAGCTCACATACAAAGCCATGCAATGTCTTGGAGCATGTAGCTGCTTTGAACCCCGCTTCTAGTGGAGCCTGACAACCAGTAAATACAATCGACAAAAGAACCCGTGAATGCTGTTTGAGGAAGAAAGAAAACCACAGGACCACTCTCGAACCGAAAAGTGTTTTTGTACCTGTAGAATTTATTACGGAACCGAGCTATGGAAAAAAATAGAAACAACTGCACGCGCGCACTCCCGTTCGTCGACCTTCACGCGCACACGCGCACACACACACACACACACACACACACACACACACACACACACACACACCACACACACCACCACTGTGTCTCTTTCTCTCCTCTCTCTCTCTCTCTCTCTCACACACACACACACACACACACACACACACACACACACACAATCACTCTCTCTCTCTCGCTCTCTCTCTCCCTCCCTCTCTCTCTCTCTCTCTCTCTCCCTCTCTCTCTGTCTCTCTCTCTGTTTTCTTTCGTCATTTTCTTTACCTCCCTTCTCTATTCCACTTCAACTGGTTTCAACTTTGTCAGCTTTTGTGCAGAAAGAAGAACATCGTTCATATTACAGAAAGAAATTGAGTACTTTTCTTAGGATTTTTTAGGAATCAAGAGGAAGTGTCATACAACTGCAGACTTTCGAGACGACTGAACGTTATGTAGAAATGCACATAAGAGAAGAAAAAGAAAATAATTGCTTGCAAAACACGACATTCCAAAAGCCCTGCAAAGTGTTCCCAGTAAAAGAGAAAAAGAGTATCTGAATTGTCCACTGCAATTTGTGATGTGTAAAATAAGGTAATTAAATGAATAAATGATAATGAATTGGGTGAGACTGAAAATAACGAAGTCAATTTGGCAAAAATGTGACAAAGCAGTTTTCATTGACATTATGGTGTGCTTAAGATTGTATCCGAGTCGTTAGCACGGCTTTGTTTTTTGTTACTAAGGCATGAGATTGTTGGGCTGCTAAACCGGGATCATGTTGATAATGACAATGATGATGATGATGATGATGATGATGATGTGATAATGATGATGATAATGATGATGAAGATGACGATGATAATGATTTTTTATGTTGTTGTTTTTGTTGATGCTCTTTTAAGGTCCCGTTAATTACTCTCTTATTGCTCTCTTTTACTTTTTTTCTTCTTTTTTCCTAATCAAATACTTTGTCCAGTTTGGAAGTCCTAAATTGTCAACCTCAACACACACACACACACACACACACCACACACACACACACACACACCACACACACCGCACGCACACACACACACACACATGCGGCGTGCACGCGCGCGCGCGCGCAGAGAGAGAGAAAGAGAGAGTGAGAGAGAGAGAGAGAGAGAGAGAGAGAGAGAGAGAGAGAGAGAGAGAGAGAGAGATAGTGGTAGTGTAACTTAATACTAAGACATTTCCCTAAAGTAGGCGTGGTGAAAACAACAGACACCACACCACACTATTTTTTTTGTAATCTGTTGGACATGCTCAAGTCGTCCTCCAATCTGGCTTCTAAGTACTGAAGAAATTACACAAACCAGAATATAGTATCAAGAGATGTAGGAATGGAATATACATAGTATTCTGAAGTGCCTGTACTCTGCCAAGTCCAGATCTTTTGATACAACCCACAATCGTGTATTTGCAAAGCTGTATTATCATGACTTCAATAAAGGCGTCATTTCCTGGGCAGTCTCCATGACTGATAGAGAAGCTCCATATTTTCTGGCACTCCTTCATGGCATTCTGTCTGTTGGATTCCATCCGATCATTTGTGTTGTAGCTGATGATGTAGCATCTTCCTGCTGCGTCAACCTGCCCAAGGAGATTGACATAACGGCAAATGAAAAAAGAAAATCAAAATAAGAAAAGGAAATGGAAATACACGTGTGCATAGTGTATACATGCATTGTATGCGAGCGCACGCACACACACACACACACACACACACCACACACACACACACACACACCACGCACACGCACGCACGCACGCACGCACGCACGCACGCACGCACGCACGGACGCACGCACGCACGCACGCTCGCTTAAGGGAAGATCTTATGATAAAACATAGTCTCTACATATCTTCCCAAAGGACCAAATGAATTTAATACAGAATGGTTACACACTCTACCAGACAACGAAAAATGGGTTAATAGCAGGAGACTTTAACGCGCATTCGTCATTTTGGGACAAGGATTTGCATGTCAGTAACTAGTAACCGATTTGTAGAAAATATTGTTCATGTTTATATTTGCTTAATGATGGCAGCATAACCAGAAATCCAGATATTCCAACTCGTAAAGCATTTATTCTTGATATCTCCTGCATTAGCCTCTGAATGTAATTGGTCTACCTTTGACGATACTCTAGGAAGCGACCACCTCCCAATATATTGTAACCGTTAATAAAATAACTGATTCTTGTGAATTACAAGAAGACATAATCCCAAAATATAATTATAAATCAGCTGACTGGGGAAACTTTCAAAAACAACTAGCTACATACAACACTGTTGATATCAATATTGATAGCATTGATCAGTTATATTCGTATTTTACTGATGCTATCCTTAGTGCTGCAGATGTAGCCATTCCAAAATTTCGCCCAGTTAAGTCAAACAAACACTCAGGAATATCTGGTGGACACCTGCTTGTGACTCAGCCGTTAATAACAAAAATGTTTGTATAAAATATATTTAAAAAAGACAAAACACCAGAGAATCTAATAGCCAAGAACAGAGCGAATCACTACAGTAACATGGTAGTAGCTCAAGCTAAAAGGCAATATTGGTCCTCTTTCTGCTCTAATGAGATTTCGCGAATCATAAAGATTTACAAAAAGTTTGGAAAAAGTTTCATGAAATGAAAAGGGGTTTAAACTTGCCATCTTGTCCTGTCAAGCTGAAGAACAAAGAATTTCCATCTAATTCAGAAAAAAACAGAATCATTCGCCGATATGTTTTCCGAATCTATGCGTTTGGAAGGTCTATCCTTTAAAGATCAAACTTCCAGAACAGAAAAAGAAAATAAAGACGATTATATAGATCCAGTTGATGATAATAGTCATTTCATCAATGCTCCAGTTACTCTTGATGAAGTGAAAGATGCAATTCTATCTCTTCCTAATAAGAAAACTTCTGTGGGACTAGATAAAGTCTCCAATGATATGCTTAAACACCTGCCTGAAAATTTTGTCTTATTACTGCAGAAAATTGTTTCAAAAATGTTGGTTTGAGGGCGTAATGCCAGAACAATGGAAACAGTCTATCATTGTACCAGTTTTAAAGCAAGGCAAACCTCCAACAGATATGCATAGTTACAGACCAATAGCATTAACCTCACATACCTGTAAACTATTAGAGAGAATAGTTTTTTGAAGAAGATTGACGCAGTATTGTCAAAAAAATAAAGTTATTCCAGTTAATCAAGCAGGCTTCCAAAATGGCAGGTCTGCTATTGACAATTTAGTGAAGCTCACAACAAATGTTAAAACAACAATTTGCAAGAAGAAGAAATGTTCTAGCGACCTTTTTTGATATCAAGAAAAGCCTATGACCAAGTCTGGCATGCCAGGCTCCTTTATAAACTGAAACAAATCGGAATTTCGGGACATTTATATCACTACATTAAATGCTTTTTGAATAAAAGAAACATACGTGTTCGAGTAGGGAATGCATACTCCGATTCTAGCGATCTTTTACATATGGGATTGCCACAAGGTTCTGTTATCGCTCCTATGTTATTTAACATCTTGATGTACGATTTGCCCTCGCTCTTATCAAAGCATGTTGTATTAGTACAATATGCTGATGATTTATGCATCTGGATGAATGTTACAATGAAAAGAAAAACATCAAAAAGGGAATTGAACTACATTAAGAAGATCTATCAAAGAGAGCTCAATCATATTATGTACTTATATGGACGAAAATGGTCTGACTTTATCTACAGAGAAAACACATATGA
>JADBJO010025320.1:0-5000 GCA_016801955.1 Conus betulinus
TCAAAATTCAATAATTCAGTCTTCAGAGCGGAGTCGCCAGTAACTGTTTCAGTGGAGTATATTACTAACTATGCCATCTATCACGTCCCACAGATAAATCTCAGAGGTAGTTCCGAGGAGATTCCACCTGGTTCCTGCTTCTTCTCCCGATGTTTACACCCGGGCGCCACCAAAGGAATCGTCACGAACGAGCATCACACCTGTTGGCTGATGTTTACCCACATGATGACAGCCTCCAAACGAGACCAACCCGACGAGCCACACACCGTTTTTGCGGATGTTACCCCACAATCAGGACAGCCACCAACCGAGAACACACACAGAAGAGCACACCGACTGTTTGCGCCGGTTAACCCCACATAAATGAACAAGCCCCATGAAACTAGCACAGAACGGCAAACACCTGTTGCGGATGTTACCCCATGGACACACCACCAAACGGAACACATCAGACAAGCCACACCGTGTGCATGCCCACTGAGGACAGCCCACAACGAACATCGACAGACAAGCACACACCTTTTTGCGGATGGTACCCCACATGAGGACACCACCAAACGCGAACACACAGAATCAAGCAACACCTGTTGCGCTGTAAGGCCACGGCCAGTTTCCAGGTGGGCAGGGTCAATGTCGGTCGCTATCTCGAAGAAGATACGCCACCACGCTCCAGCCATGCTCGGTTCATCTCCCCGCAGCCCCTGCATGAAAGGCCGAGACATCCGATTGGTCTTCCACTGCCACTCTAAGGCTCGGACAACACACTGACCCTTTCATCACTACACCTAACAGTCCCTGTGGCCGAATGAAACATCGCACATGGTCTTCGCTGCACTGACACACCTAACTTTCAGCCTTAACTCCCACAGTCCCTGCAGGCCAAATGCAGACACCATTGGGTCTTTGCGCCACCTCGACCCTTCACTCGATAACACCTAACATCCTCTGTGCCAGAAGAGCGTCCCGCTGGTCTTGTGCTACCACCTGACATAACTACCTTATCCACCCTAACTCCCAACAGTTCCTTGCAGCCCAAATAAGACTCAGATTGGGTCTTCGCTGCCACATGACAAACCTGACCCCTTCATCACTAACACCTCACGTTCCCTGTGGCCAAAAGGGGGGGGGGGTTGAAGACGTCCGATTGGTCCTTCGCTGCCACTGACACACCTACCCGTGTCATCACTAACCCCTAACAGGTCCCTGTGGCCAATAGACGTCTGATGGTCTTCCCGGCCACCTGACACACCTGACCCTTCATCACTAACACCTAACAGTCCCTTTGGCCAAATGCAGACGTCTGATTGTCCGTCGCGGCCACCGGACGCACCTTACCTTTCATCACTAACACCGAACAGTCCACTGTGGCCAAATGCAGCCGTCTTATCTGGTCTTCCGCGGCCACCTGACGCCCCTGACCTGTCATCACCACACCTCACATTCCCCTGAGGACAAATGGAGGACGGCGGATTGGGTCTTCCGCGGCCACCTGACTCACCTGGAACCTTTCATCGCTGACAGGTTTCACACACTCAAGCCACACACACAAATGGTCCCAAGATGGCCACAGCACTAGTCCCCATGAACAGCCAACCACAAACATCATGCACTACAAAACAGGGTGCAACTGTTGGCACCGCACCTACACCCCAGCAGCATCAGTTTCAAAATGACAACATAGCCTTCCTCGACCATTACAAACCGGATTGTTTCAGCGTGGGGTTAAGGAGTCTACTTCACACTGCCCGCCATCAACCCCCCATCTCAACCAGGACCAGGCAGACACCAGATCTTGCCCCCCTGGTGCACACCACCGTCAGGTGTTCAGTCACATGACCAGGTTTCCACCTGTGGGTCGTGTGCACTGAACTCCCGTTCCCCCAGAAGCAACACCACCGCTGAGACGACTGACGACTTCGACGTCCAAATCTGCTAAGTTATTGCTTGGTTGCCCCCTCTGAGTGACCGGTTTCACATCGGGGGGGTGGTATCGTTAGGGTGCCATGCCACTGCTTATCTTGCCCACACTACAAAAACAGACAAGCGCTTCTTGACGCTCTCTATCTGCTTTCAGACGTTAACAAACATCAGACATTAAAAAAAAACAAAAGCTTCAAAAATACCATTCCCCCTATTGCTTTCAGCAGAAACGACCTGCAAGCAAAATGTCCCGAAGATGTAACCTTGATTGTTTTTTAAGGCAGGGAACAAGGCAGGGCGGGGAGGTAAAAAAAGCCTGTGCACAACGATTTCGCTGATATTTCCTAATTTAAATAGTCAACTCCGTTTAGTCATAACGCCAAGACAAGTTTGTTTTCCCGTACTAAGAAAGCAAAGAGTCAGCAGGCTCTTGTGAGAGTGTGTGTGTGTGGTTGTGTTGTATGTGGGCCTGTGCTGTGGTGTGTGTAGTTGTGTGTGTGTTGCTTGTGTGTTGTTCCATGTCCACTCAAAATGTGTAATACAATCCTACCCTACAGAATTCCAGACTAAGATGGAGAGTCTCCTCGCACTCTACAGTGGATTTGCTTGTGAGCCTGGGACTTGCTACACAATTGCCAGGGACGTAGCTATGCATGGTGACTAAGAGCTGGAATGAGGGGTTTTGACAGAATTGACTGAGGGGTTTGGGATTGGCAATGAGGGTTTGGGAATTATGAAATGAGGGGTTTGGAATACTACATCAGACCGACACAAAACTGAGAACTTTGGGATGTCTAACAACCATAACAACACAAAAAACAGAGACTTATGGGAATACTAACACAACATACACAAGCACCGAGACTTTGGGAACTGCGAACACCAGACACAAAAATACGAGTACCTTGGGAATGCTAACACATAACCACACAAAATATAGACTTTGGGAAATCCGACACCAGAACAACACAAACACATACTGCCTAGGGAATACCACATCAAACACACACAACACAGATTTTTGTGATACTACCAGCAGAACCACACAAACCGAGACTTTGGTAATACTAACGGCCGAACACACAAAACAAAGACTTGTGGTGCATACTAACACCAGAACCACCACAACACAGAGTGCTTGGGACTAGTCACATCGAACCACACAAACACAGAGACAATTCACATCAGAACCACACAAGAACCAGCGACTTTGGGAATGCCTCCAACCAGAACCAACACAAAAACATAGACTCCTTGGTAATACTAGCACCTGAACCACACAAAACAAGTACTTGGGGACTACTACTACCAGAACACCCACAGAAACAGAGACGTTGGGATACTAACCCCAGATTGACATAAAACAGAAACTGTGAAATACTAGCACAGAACAACACAACAAACCAGAAATCGTGGGAATACTAACACCAGACGACAACACAAAAACAGAGACATTGGAGACTAACACCAGAAACGACACAAAAGCAGAGACATCCTGGAACACTACCACCAGAACACACAGACACAGATACCTTGTGAATACTAACAACCAGAACAACACAAACATGCATGGAACCTTTGGGAATACTCACCAAAACAACATAAAACAGATACTGGGGAATATCACAACACAAGACACAGAAACAGAGACTTTGGGAATGCATCACAGCAAGAACTAACACACAAACAGAGAATTTGTGGATGCTAACACCTACGACAGAATACAGAGACTTCGAATAGTAACCACCAGAACCACCCACAAAAACAGAGAATCTGGAATACTCAACACCTGAAGACACAGAGACTATGGACTATAGCACCAAATGACACAAAAACAGAGACTTTGGGATACTAACAACCATAACAACACAAAACAGAGACGTTGGGTATACTAACCCAGAATAACATAAAACAAGGACTTTGGGTATACTAACACACCCGAACGACACAAAACAGAGACTTAGGTCCCATTGGGAATACTAACATAGAAGACAACAAAAAAAGAGACTTTGGGAATGCTTACGTCAGAACGAAAAACAACAAACAGAGACTTTTGGAATACTAACAGTAGAACAACACAACACAGAGCTTGGGAATACTGGCACCAGAACAACACAAAAAACAGAGACTTTGGGAATACTGGCACCAGAACCACACAAAAAACGAGACTTGGGAATACTAACACCAGAACGACATAACACACAGAGACTTTGGGATACTACCTAACAGCAAACAACACAAAACAGACACTGAACTGAAAAAGACACTGAACTGAAGCAGACCTGAACTGAAGCCTGACACTGAACTGAACAGACAATGAACTGAAACAGACACTGAACTGAAACAGACACTGAACTGAAGCCAAACACCCGCCGTTTTCACCTGGTTTTCAGGTTCACTTTTCACCATTCCACAGTGGCATGTGCCTGGATGACTGAAGGGAGGGGGATTAGCCAGAGGTGTGGGGGGGGGTGGAAGGAGAGATGAGTTTGGTAGAAGCAGGTAAGTAAGATAATGTTGCTGACCAGCCCGCCGACGCAAAGGGCCATAACAGGGCTGTCAGTACATTGGAAATCCTTCAAAAGTCTTTTTTTTTCTTTTTTTTTTTTAACCCCTATCACTAATTCACACAACTCTTTACATCACACCTTCCAAAACACACACGTGGAAATTCTGTTAACAATTTTTCCTCCATAAAATCGTAGGCCACACGAAAAATGGTGGATCTCCCTCAGAACCATCAGGTGGACATCTCTGAGCAAGGTTTTCATGGACTCTTGCTGTAAAGTGTGTACGTCTCCACTCATGCCGCAAGCCCCAACACACTGAAAGAATCGTTTTTTCACACCGCGAGTGGTTACAAGACATGGAATGCACCACGGAAGCTTCTCTCACCTTTTTAAATGATAAGAACGGGTGGAAAACGCGCCGGCCTGCGTGCAAATGGCACAGGACTGTTTGGTGGGCTTGGAGGACAGGAAACATGGATGACTCATCTGACAACCTGCCACATGCAAGGCATCTGACACCTTCACAGATCCTAGCAAAACTGATTCTGCCCTGTGCCTTTCCACACACAC
>JADBJO010025320.1:10000-23934 GCA_016801955.1 Conus betulinus
AAAGAACTGCTGATGGTCGATCAATTCGGTGCAGCAGATGTACATGCGGAAACCAGACAAAATTGAGCACCTGCACAAACAAACGACCTGAACAGCAACTGGAAAAACGGGACTGGTCAAATACCTCTGTCACGCTAGCTGTGTGCCAAACCTGGTCAAAAAAAAACACTTCAAAAATAACAGTAGAGACAGAGCTAGAACAAGACTGCCTTCATGATAACCGCAGAGACAGAACTTAGTCAAGTAAGCCTTCAAAAGTAACCATAGAGACAGTGCTGGTCAAATCACTCAAATGATCACTGTTGTGACAGACCTGGTCCAATGACAGTTTCAAAATAACTGTAGAGGCAGATGATGTTGAATAACACTTCAACCATATCTGTACAGACGGAACTGGTCAAATAATGTTTTAATAAAACCGGAAGGGACAGGACTGGTGACATAACTCTCAAACAACGCTCCCCTCGACAAAACTGATCAACAAGTTGATGATACGAAACAAGTCCGGCAACAGTTGAAGAGTCAGAAAATGAATGCACAGAACTTCAGCAATAGCAGCAGAGACAGAACTGACAAAATACAACTTGAACAAAAAAACCTTTATCAATGAAGTCACAACAGACCTGATGACCCCTGTCATCAACTGTAGACACAGACCTGAAGAATTAAACCTTCAGCAGTAAAGTGATAGGACTGGTCAAATAATACTTCAGCAGTCACACACACACACACACACACACACACACACACACACACACAAACACACACACACACACACACACACACACACACACACACACCACAAAGCAAACCATACACATGCACACACATGCACACACAAACATTCACACACACACACACACACACACACACACACTATATATATATGCAACTACCCACATACACACACACACCAATTTCTGAGCAGCACGTACTGATTTGGGATACTTGAGACCAGTGATGAAGCCCAGGTCACACACACACACACACACACACACACACACACACACACACACACACACACACGCACGCACACACTTCTGTGCAGCACGTACTGATTTGGGATACTTGAGGCCAGTGATGAAGCCCAGGTCAAACTTGATCTTGCTCCACAGCTCCCACCCTGACCCCCTCTTCTCCACCGACTGTCCTCTGCTTGGTCTGCCCGTGGAGAGGGGTGACACCTGCAACACACACCTCAACATCTACAGCCACAGAGCACCCACCCTGACCCCCTCTTCTCCACTGACTCCCCTCTGCTTGGTCTGCCCGTGGAGAGGGGTGACACCTGCAACACACACCTCAACATCTACAGCCACAGAGCACCCACCCTGACCCCCTCTTCTCCACCGACTGTCCTCTGCTTGGTCTGCCCGTGGAGAGGGGTGACACCTGCAACACACACCTCAACATCTACAGCCACACAGCACCCACCCTGACCCCCTCTTCTCCACCGACTGTCCTCTGCTTGGTCTGCCCGTGCAGAGGGGTGACACCTGCAACACACACCTCAACATCTACTGCCACAGAGCACCCACCAATGGAGCAATCAAACACAACTCACACAACATCCGCAGCCACAGAGCACCCACTAATGGAGCAAATGAAACACATTTCACACACAACCTTGGGGAACACTGAGGAATGCAATCCCCCTGCTCACTCACTTGCTTCCCCTTGGATTTCTGCCAAGACTGGTTGTTTTCAAACCAGGATCCTTCAACTGTCAGGTAATATCATTTGATCAATCATCAATTTTCATAATAAATCTGTAAAGATTTTTACTTTTTTAATTCATGCTGCAGTTTGAATACACTGTTATCACAAAAAAAATACAGTCCCAAAGATGCTTGTGCTAATTGCTACTGAAAATTTAGTTGGGTTAATGAGCACAAGTATATACCTTTTTCCGATATGCCCCCATCTCTACAGATACAAAGATAGATACTATACACACACACACACACACACACACACACACACACATGTATAGAGATAGACAGATTGATAGATTGATAGATAGATACACACACACACACACACACATATATATATATGTATACAGGGTTTTTGTTGTTGTTTTATTATGGCCCCCTCCCCTCCCCCTCCCCTCCTCCTCTCACCTTCCATGCCACTTCAGTACCAACACACCTGCACTGCTATTCCTGCCTCACCCACGCTCCCATCCACCCATCCAACCCCACCCTGTATCCATAGCCACACTCCAGCCTGTCCCATTGCAACCTCTGCACCGGCAATCCAGGGGGAGCAATGTCAAGTCATTGTGAGGTAGCCCAACTGAGACACGGCTCTGCTGCCGAGTCACTTTGGTGGTGTTCAGAGGTGCCTGTTCTGATCCAACATACATAGACTGACCACCATCTAATCTATAGCCCTTCCAATGGCCATAATTGCCTTCTTTGGTGTTGGGCAAGCTGATCTTGAGAAGAACAAAAAAAAAAAAAGGTCTGCTGCATCGAGTAATACTACTGACTTCGGTCTGTAGTTGGAGAGGGCTGAAAGACCCGAACTGGAGTAGCATATCGGGAAACAATTATTGTCACAAACTTTGCCGAAAGACTTACGGACGCACATGGTGAAGATGAAGGTTGTGACAGCAGACGAGACTTCTTCCAAGCACACACACTGTCGGCATCTGATCCGTCCCAGCTGATGGCTACCACGCAGCAGAAGCGATAATAATGGTGCTGAATTCATTTTTTAAATTAATTTTACTGGGCACTTCTTACCACTGACTTGCACTGATTCACCTTGCTTTCGCAACAACGAGAATTACACAATAATTCCAAAGTCAAGCCATACGTGCCTAGCTCTCCAACAGATGAAGGTACATGACGGTTATCAATAATGATAAATGTATTCTCGGGCAACAACTGAAACGAATCTTGTTGTTTAATTTAGGGAATATCCCGTGCAGGAGTTCTCTTATACCTTTGTTTGTTTGCTTGCTTGTTTTGCCTTGAATATTCAAATGAATAAGTTTATTTTGTTTGTTTATTCAATTCATGTTGGGAAACAAAAATAATCGAGTTGGAAAGAAAAGGCCGGTCCCTATTCACAGGTGCAGACAAGGGCCAAAACCCAAAGATGTACATAATTTGGCACGTACACCCAACAGCTCTGTAGCCTGCTCTGTTTGTTTGTTTGTCTTTTTTTTTTTTTTTTTTTTACAAGCGAATCACTACGGAAGGGAGCGCTGCACCACGTAAATATTCAGCCTTTCAAACGTTCTGCTAACATTTGGTTGGGTGGAAGCATTATGCTTTTCCGGTGCTTGTCAAGCTGGTTTTTTTTTTTTTTTTTTTTTTTTTTTTCCGTTCCTGCAGTTACAATAGTGCTTGGTGAAAAGTCCCAAAATGGTAGTAATATAGTAAAAGCAGAAGTAGTAGTAGCAGTAGTAGTAGTGTGGTGGTAGTAGTAGTTGTTGTTGTTTGTCGTAATAGTGAAGAGGGGGGGGGGGGGGGGGGGGGGACGGGGGGCTACGCCGCCTGTGCCTTGCAGTCTCTGTAGAAAAACCCTTCAATATTGTTTACCCACACATTTGTGATGTTGCGCTTACGCACAGTAATTTGAGTTATATATCAGATTTCTTTTTTTTTTTTTAATTCATGACATTTCGATTGAATATCCAGAAGGTTTTCTTTTTCTAATGTAAGTTGATTCGTAGTTGGTGCGCATTTAAGCTGAATGGGAAGTGTATTCCATATGTATGCTATTCTATTAGTGCATTCCATATCTGTGCTATTCTATTAGTGTATTCCATGTCTGTGCTATTCTGTCAGTAAGCAAGGCTTCTTTTTTCTTCTTCTTTAATTAGCGTTTTTTTTTTTTTTTTTTACATCAGAATTTCCTGCTTTATCATTTTTTGTTTTGTTTTGTTTTTTGTTTTGTGCTTTGCTTTAATGTAAAAATTTTGCTCATGTCAACGTCATTTAGACCACTAAAATTGTTGTAAGTCTCAATTAAATCACCTTATCATTCTTTGATCCTAATTCACTCCAGCACACTTTTTTTTAACAGTCTATTAGCTCCCCACAGTATCATTTACGCACGACAAAACATGCTTTCAATGAACACGAGGGAGGGGGGTGGGGGGGGCGTGTTTATGAGCAATAAAGGTTACAACGCTCAGGTATTAAAGTATTGTCTCCCTTTTATTGCGAGGATATAAGCCAGCCAATTCCGACATGACCAAGAGAGTCGCAAGCACAAACATTCAGTTGTCTTTTTTTTTTTTTAACTCTCTCTCTCTCTCTCTCTCTCTCTCTCTCTCTCTCCTCTCTCTCTCTCTCACACTCACACACACACACACACACACACACACACACACACACACACACAAAGCAAGCGCGCGCGCACACACACACACACACACACACACACACACACACACACACACACACGCGCGCGCACACACACACGCTCAGAAAACATGGGCCCATGACTCATGCGTGCGCATATAGGCCTACACACATGCATGTACACCCACCACAAAGACATCGCCTACAATGATAACAATGGCACAGCCAATGTTAGCAGGTACCCAAGGTCTGACCAGCGCGTTGGGCTAACACGCAAGTCATGACATCTGTTAAGTCACAGCCATGATACCCTCTCTTTACATTCTCCTCATCTTGGTCTTTAATTCAGTCATTTATCCATCAGAAATGAAATGAGGCAGGGAACAGCAAACAATAAACAGTAAACACGTGGGGTAGTCTTTGCTCCCATAAAGAAACCTAACACAGAGTAACTTTTATTCAAGACTGGCACAGCCTTTTAAACTTGAATAAAGTCAGACAGTCTTTGTATTTGTCTGACTTTATTCAAGTTTAAAAGGCTGTGCCAGTCTTGAATAAAAGTTACTCTGTGTTAGGTTTCTTTATGGGAGCAAAGACTACCCCACTTGTTTACTATTTATCCATCTGTTTTAAATCGTGCGCTGTAGGATCTCGAAATTTAGCGTATAATGGACTAGTCCGCACGAAGTGACACCTCCTTAGTGACACTGAAACTGATTTTGAAATTTTTTCTTTTAAAAAAAACTCCCGATCAACACATCAACTTCCTGATCAAACACACAGCACCCACAGCTGTGACAATTCAAGAAATAGTGCAACCAAGACCCCACCATTCAAGCTGTGAATGCTACTCTCCCCCCCCCCCTCCTCCCACTCCCTCCCCCAACAGGCCAATGGCCGCTAAACCACTCCATCTGTTGGTGTCTCATGAGCTCAGAGTTCAGATTGTCCCAGGCGGTCACAGACGACCGACCTCTCTTTTTGTGGAAACAATGACGTCATTCTTCGTTGTTGTCGCGGGACGCTAAGCCGCACATAACACACACACACACACACACACACACACACACACACACACACACACACAACTAACCCACTAAACAGACAACACGCCACACCAGAACTGACACAAAACAAAATTTTACTCCCGACAACACAATCAATGAGCGGATTCTTCTATGAATACTCCACAGACCCCAGCCCGAAAACACACAGTTCCTACGGCCAAGGCAGCCACAATAAACAATTTTACCCCTTATTCAGCTACAGTGTGCAGAGTTCTTTAGGCCATCAGTATATTACACATAGCATAATATAAGTCAATCCTTTTCGACCACAACTTTCCATCACCACCCCCCAAAAGAAACACCAACACCACCACCACCAACAACAACAACAACCAAACTATCCTAACTTCATATCACTATATTCATTTTGCATATACTTCATTGCACACATTCATCCCTTCGGTCACACCCTTTTTAATCAACATGCATCCTTCATGCATGCCCACCCAAACCCAATGTCTTCAGGTGTTATCAGTCAGTCAGTTGTGCCTGTCGCTCCTCCTGAAGCATAGGCCGCCGACAACAGTCCGCCAGAGTCCTCGATCCTGGGCTGCCCTCTCTAGTTGTTTCCAGGTCTGTCCCATCTTCTTGCTGTCTGCCTCAAGGTCCCGTCGCCAGGTGTTTCTTGGCCTTCCTCTTTTTCCGTTTTTCCCTGGGGGTTCCATGATAACGCCTGTCTGGTGATGTTACTGGCTGGCTTCCTCAGGGTGTGCCTAATCCATCCCCATCTTCTGCGCCGGATCTCATCTTCGGTTGGCAGTTGGTTGATACGCTGCCACAGGTCTGAGTTGCTGATGGTGTTGGGCCAGTGGATCTGAGGATTCTTCTCAGGTAGCTGTTGATGAAAGTCTGCACTTAAAAAAAAAAAACCTCAACACAAAGGGAAAACAGGCCACACGATAACGACGTTGACGGTCTCACGACGGCGATGGTGACGGTGACGGTGTCCAGACGAATCTGCCTGCCGAAGACGCGGATGACACAGATGACAGCGACACACAGGGCTTCCACAATATCAGTGGCATTCGCAGTCACCGCCAACACAACGGCGACAGCGACGACTGCCACCAACCACAGTGACAGTGGAGGACCTTGACGCCCTGAGTGAGTGGGAGACACAGTGGGACATGGAGTTCCACCCCGGCAAGTGTAGCGTCCAAACTGTTCAACGAAGCCGGAAGCCGACACCAGAGGTGGCCTACACACTCCATGGCCAGCAGCTGGAACATGTCTCCTTCACCAGGTACCTTGGGGTCACCATTCAGAGTGATGAACGATGGGACCAGCATATCACCAGCATCGCCAATAAGGCAAACCGCACGCTGGGTTTTCTCCGACAAATCTAAAAATCGGCTCCAAACGCATCAAACATACAGCATACAAAGCTCTGATCCGTCCAGTACTCGAACACTCAGCCTGTGTCTGGGATCCCCACGATAAGAATGACTGTGACTCTCTGGAGAAGGTCCAGCGACGTGCAGCCCGCTTTGTCCTCAATCGCCACAGGAAAACTTCCAGTGTGGAACAGGTGCTGCATGAGTTGAAATGGCTCCCCCTAGTACAGCGACGACGCACAGCACGCCTCTGCATGATGTGCAAAATCATCAATAAACTGCTGTACGTGCGCTGCAACCAACTGGCCCCCGCTGCGACCTGCTCCAGAAGATGCCACAGCAAGGATCCCCGCCAAAAATGACTACCGCAATATGGCCTTCTTCCCCCGCACAGTCAGGGAATGGAACAGCCTACCAGCAGACGCCGTCCTGTCCCCCAGCTTTGGCACCTTTTCTTTAAAGGTGTCAAAGTAAGGTCTAGTCTAGTCAGTCGTCAGTCTGCGACGGACTCTGTCCAAGCTGTCCACGTTCGGCTTGCATCAGAGGGTCTGCAGCTGGCTTTCTGTCAGTGTCCACCTCCGGGCCCAGCAGTGGTACTGTCAAAACCGTCCTAGCCGTTGTAACCGTCTACGGCTGTACTGTCGCAGTGCTAGGGCAAAACTGTCTCCTATAACCTGGAGGCCCTAACACTGGTCTGTCACTAGTGTTACTGTCACTGTAGTACGACACTGTAGTACATTCAAGGCTGAGTGTGGAGCTCCCTAGCTAACTACAAGTTAGCCAGTCCGCTCTCTCCTGAAGGCCGAGTGTTGAACTCCCTAGCCAACTTCAAGTTAGCTAGTCCGCTCTCTTCAAGCTCCCGTGTCGTACTGCCAGAGTTCGTCTGCTTGTTTACCTGAATGTAAGTGAACACTTCTCACGCGAGGTGCACTTCTGTTGAGCTCGCCTATGTGCGCAGAAACCGTGCGTCACTACAGCTACATACATCACTGATTACGGTAACCCCTTAGTTCACCCCTTCCCAGGATTTTTCTTTACGCACCCCAGGGCCTACTAGATCCATAAGCAAGTTACATTTATCACTATCCCACTCTGTTTATACCACCAAATTACACTCCTCTTTGCGCTGCAGCATACACAAGAGATATTTCATAATACATCTTCCCACAGACACATTCTCAGTCATATTGTAACATTCACAACAAATATCATGTCTCGATTCCAAAGAAAACCAATGGGACAGGACGACTATATCTCCGCGCCAATCACCCACGGCATAAGCACACTCCCACAAATCTCCAGCAATGTAGGAACAAATATTAACTTATATTATTAAACTGGGGTAACCACACTATACAAAACCGCGCTGCCTGATACTAGAACATCCTCATACAACTACACAATACTTATCCTTTCCAATAACTTCCGTGACACGGCACAATCATAACCTCTACAGCAGCCGGTGCCAACACACCCTGTCTATGCTTCCCGAAAGCATTTCCGTACGAACCCCCTGACACGAATAAGTTACAACTCAATCCTAACACCAGGACCGAACCAATGACAACTATTTACATTTTCGTTCAAAACTTCATAATCAAATTTCCTTCTTTTTTTTTTTTTCTTTTCCCTGTTTCTACCTCTCAACACAACCCGCTGGTCGAAACCCACCATCAACATACTTTTCTCGGCTTGCTTCGTTTTAGTCCTTATTTTCCCCATTTCCTCCCTCTTCCTTTTCCCGAAGAAAAATGGAAATTGATTCAGAAGATGAGCTCATATTATTTACACCTTTGTACAAGTTGACAGAAATGTGCACAAGACAACGCCACCCTTAACTAACACGACACTACTATCACCTTAATTAACTCAACATACCTGCTACAACACAAAAAGACGACAACTGCGGCTGGCCACCCCAGCACCTGAACCTCAGGGTCGCAGCACACCAAAACTCCGAGAACTGCTCAACCAAGAGCAAAACGCTCACGAGAGTCGGCTCACTATATTGACCGAAGTCAGACCCACAGCGCAAACGCTGGCACCAGAACGAGAGCCCAACTACTCTTCACCAAGGATTTTGACCGAAGTGCTAGCCACCCGGCCCCACCAAACCTTAATGCTTGATGACTCCGCACTCACTCCTTGCTGAGTTTTTTGAACTCTACACAAACCGCACGTGAAACGGGACTCCACACAGACCACACGAAACAGAACAGGAGACGGAAGGCTAACCCCTCTCTCTCCCCACACTCATCCTTTCCCTGCCTGTGCATGGTAGCACACGCACACCCAAAATATGAATAGAACGTGCAGGTATCCAACACCCCCACCATCCTTCCTGAACCCAACAACTACCATATATGCCCGGTAAGCCTACACCCCATCGTGGAATGATGCTACGGATCGATACAGAGCCATTGGCGCGTCTGTACGATTTCCACAATAATCCGATCGGTGGCAGTTGTCATCACATCATCATGCTCAAGTCTCTGTCAGCCCCACACGATCAGCGCGGCGCATGAAAAACAGCAGGGAGTGATTTGTTTTGTTTGTTTGTTTGTTTGTTTTTCTGCGTACAGTCTGATACTCCTGCGGACACTCCCTGTATAGACAGGCAAGGGTTAATCCTTAATCTACGCAACAAAGGGAGCCGAGTTTTGTGTGTATGACCGGTTGTTTTTTTTTCATCCCGCCATTAAGGCAGCCATACTCCAACATCGGGGAAGGTGCATGCTATGTGTAACGTGTCATCCATACCAACGGCCAAACTGACCTTTTCTTCCGAAAGTTGGTGATGGGTTTTGAACGTGTGTGTAAGATATTATGCGTGCATTCACACACGGAACCTCGGTTTATAGTCTCATCGAAGGACTGTATGGGAAATTGAATCAGAACCAATGTTAACTCCGGGGGAACCCCCCCCCCCCCCCCCCCCCCCCCCCCCCTCCGTAGCAAAACGACCCAGCGGAGATTCGAACCCGCAACCCCAGGATCACCAAGATTACGAGTCCGGCGCTCTACCACTGAGCTAGTCCGGCCCCCCAGCAGGGAGTGATGAAGATCAGGAGACTGCTGCGGGGAAAATCATGAGGTTTCCCCCCCATGTTGATCGTCTTGTTGGCAATACTGCCACCTGCTGCCAGCCATGTCTCTCAGGTCTAGCCCAGCATGGGACTGAGCTACTGAGGACAGGCTTGCTTAGATGCCCATGGTCAGTAGTAAGCGGTGACGTCACTGGTCCACTTCCTGCTGGTCATACGCCACAATTAGGATTTTGCATTAAAACTCTCTCTTAATCCATGTCAGCGGGTTTTTTTTGTTTGTTTGTCTGTTTTTTTGCCTACCATAAATTTGAGCCAGCATTTATGTTAAATGCGATCAAAAGAACAACTTCCCACCAGTTTACTTCCCTTGTTTGGGGGAGATCTTCACCGATGACATCACAAACGATCTTCAAATACGTGACCTTCCCCATAGTTGACGACACATTTCAGGCCTTGGCACTCACCCGTGATCCTGTCTTTACACCAGCTTCAAGAGCACAAAATAATCCCATTCCTCGCATTTTAATCTGTCTGCTTGGAACCACCTGGCTTGTACCTTGATGGCCATATGACAGAACATGAGGAGAATCAACTTTCAGACAGCATCAAACTTTTCAAAACAGCTACATTCTGGCACCTGGCTGTATGGGAGTGAGTCATGGACCACGCATGCTCGAAAGAAGAAAAGGTTATTCCTACCACCGCAGAAGCCTCTGGCGTTATACTCGACATCTCCTCTGGCAAGACAGGGTGACCAACACCGAAGTCCTGTCTCGCGCTAGCCTCCCTTCCATGTAACCCTGCTGAGACAGCATCGACTACATTGGCTGGGCCACGTTCGCTGCATGGAGGATGGTCGCATCCCAGAAGACGTCCTCTATGGAGAGCTTGCCGCAGGGCAGAGAAGCATTGGCCGCCCACAGCTGAGGTACAAAAACGTTTGCAAAAGAGGCATGAAGGTGCTTGGGATCAACACTGAGTCCCGGGAGGACCTCGCAGCAGACCGTAACAGCTGGAGAAGCACTCTCAAGAAAACAGCTGCAGACTGGCGAAGACAAAGTGACAGCTGCAGCAGCAGAAAAGCGAGCCCGCAGAAAGGAGATGATAGCCAACAAACCAGTGCCAGCATACAGATATGACCGCTGTGACAGAGACTGCCACTCTCGTATCAGTCTCTACAGCCACAGACGATGCTGCCTGGGTCATGCAGAGAGCCCAGATAGCTGAATATTAGTTCGGATTTACTTTATTCATACATGGCGGACACAACACAGACGATGCAGCAAAAGATTCAGACATTCTTCAACACCTGTTTTGAGCGCATCTACAAAATCTGGTGGTAGGAGAAGATCCGAAACGAAGATCTATCGGAGCAAGCGGGACAGGAACCAGTGGCCAAGCAGATACTGCGAAGGAAGTGGGGCTGGATCGGACACACCCTCAGGAAGCCAGCATCCAGCTCCACACGCCAAGCCCTGACCTGGAACCCGCAGGGAAAGAGGAAGAGAGGCCGGCCTGGCAACAGCTAGAGGAGGCCGAGCTGCTGGAATGGCCTGAACAGCCCAGAACAGAGTGTGATGGCGAAGGGTCGTCGATGGCCTATGCTCCACTGGGAGCGATGGGCATAAGTAATACTCTATCCATGGTCAGCTACAACCAACGGAAGGCCTTGGTGAATCAATTCGTGGTGTGTAACCTTCAGAACTGTTGCAAAGTGAGACCAGTTGGCTCGTGTCCTTTGGCCAATGTTGACAGCTAATGTGATAGACAGTTGCCCATTTGTGGACCCTGTTCAAACCCACGCGGATTCTCCGTATGAAGCTACAATGCTGCAAGAGATCATCCCCAAAGTGCCAGGCAGTCCGGCCTCCATTGGAGCGTGGCGAGACGTTGCCCTGCATGCACACTGGACATACCATGTGCGTGGTGAACGTGCACTGTGTGTGTGTGTTTTGTGTGTGTGTGTGCATGTGCGTTTGTGCATGTGTGTGTGTGTGCATGTGTGTGTGTGTATGTGTGTGTCTGTGCATGTGTGTATGTGTGTCTGTGCATGTGTGTGTGTGTGTTTGTGCTTGTGTGTGTGTTTTGTGCATGTGTGTGTGTATGCGTTTGTGCATGTGTGTGTATGCACATATGTGCATGTGTTTGTGCATGTGTGTGTGTATGTACATGTGTGTGTGCATGTGTGTGTGTATGTGCATGTGTGCGTGTGTATGTGTGTGCACATGTATGTGCACGTGCGCATTTTTATGTATGTGACTGTGTATGTGTGTGTGCACGTGTGTGTGTATATGTGCTCGTGCTATTAGTGGGCGAGCTCGTGTGTGTGTGTGTGTATGTGTGTGTGTGAGTGTGTGCATTTGTGTGTGTGTTTGTGTGGCACATTGTGCACATGCACATGTATGTGTGGTGTGTGTGCGTGTTTGTGTGTGTGTGTGTGCACGCATGTGTGTTTACACTTTCACTCGTTTTAAGCATCACTTGAAAATTGTATTGTGCTTCAGTGCTTTCCTCTCTCTTTCTGTCTGTAGATATAAACGGATGGAGTAAGAGAAACGTGTGTGTGTGTGTGCGTGTGCGTGTGCGTGTGTGTATGTATGTGTGTGCATGCTTGCATGTTCGCATTCGAGCGTGTGTGGTACACTTTCACTTGTTTAAAACATTGCTTTAAAAATGTACAGTGCTTTCTCTTTCTCTGTAGATATAAACAGATGGAGAAAGAGATATCGAGACATAATGTGTGTGTGTGTGTGTGTGTGTGTGTGTGTGTGTGTGTGTGTGTGTGTGTGTGTGTGTGTGTGTGTATATGCATGCGTGTGTGTGTGCATACGCGCGTGCCGGTCTGTGTGTACACATGTGTTTACGGGGAAAAAATACAGCCACTGACAACTTTTTTCGATTAGTAACAAAACAATTTTAAGAATGACCGGATTACTGACCCATTAATACAAGATAATGCATACTTACAGCACAAACGAACGGGACGAATGAATAAACAAACCAATCGGTAAATAAGCCATGCTGCTTACAATCTCACCAACGAAGCTGGCTGTATCAGGTTCATCGCAAATGATGTGTAAGTTAATGCGATGCAAACAAAATAGGAAAACAAATGTTAAGTTTAAAAGACAAGTCCAGTTCTGCTCACAGACCAAACGTGTGAACAAAGTAAATAGATCAGTAAGGTATAACGAAGTGCGATTGACAGCTTTGTTTCTTGCTTTCATTTTTGTTGCTGGTGTTACTGTGAGTATCTTCAAATATCATGATGAATTTTTGTTGGTTTCTTTTTCAAATAAATTTTTTGCTGATCTATGAGAATGAGGATGATGAAGGTGATGCTACGGATTTCTATTCCGTTGTGAGACTGCATGAGAGGGCTGTACTCTACACTTCCTTTCCTAATATATCCCAGTGTCAACCAGGCCCAAGAGATACAGACACCTGCAGTGTTGGTCAGAAATATGAGCAACACTCTCAGAGACCCGTCCATTAAATGGATGAAACTTGACTGTGTGGGTCCCAGTCTTCCCAACTGACCCCGTAGCAAACTCAACACTCTGGGTAGAAGCCGGTTGGAGCAGAAAAAATCCCACATGACTCTGATGGGAATCGAACCCACGACCTCGCAGCCAGGAATCCACGACGCTAACCACTTCGCCACGGTGGCTGGTTTCACTCGTTTTTTGTTGCTGGGTCACAGCACTCTTCTTGCACTGTTGATTTCTTCATGATCTTCCTTTAAATTTCCTGTTGTACTCCTTTTCTTCATGCTTTTTTTTTTCTTCTTGAAATCAGTTCTGCATTCTTGACCATGGCACCAAAAGCGGGTTCACAAACTGTGGCACATCCCCCAATATATTCCACAAAATGCTATCTCTGTATCTTCAGGACATATGTGTTGAAAGTTTGTGTCCGTGTGTGTATCAAACAAAGAGAGAGAGAATTGTGCTTGTTATGTTGTTGTTTTTAAATTAAACAATCAAGAAAGTGAAATGGCTAAGTTTGATGTTTTAACTACACACATATACACTTACCACACACTACGCATGCCGGCTGCATGCATGGCCTCACACACACACACACACACACACACACACACACATACACACACACACACACACACCCACACACACAGGCAACCACCAGACAATACAACCAGTT